>PVLA01009052.1:0-80325 GCA_004027455.1 Hydrochoerus hydrochaeris
TTACCAACAAAGAAAAGCCCAGGTCCTGATGGATCCACAGCTGAATTCTATAAGAAATTTAGAGAAGGTTTAACACCATTACTCCTTATACTCTTCAATGAAATTCAAAGAAAAACAGTCCTCCCTAACTCATTCTTTGTAGCATGATTCTCTCTGATATCAAAAACAAAGAAAGACAAAACCAAAAGGGAAAACTGTAGACCAATCTCACTAATGAACATTGATGCAAAGAGCCTCAATAAAATATTGGCAAATAGAATGCAGGAAGTCATCAAGAAGATTATACACCATGATCAAGTGGGATTTATTCCAGGAATGCAGGGATGGTTCAACATATGCAAATCAATAAATGTAGTACACTGCATCAACAGAACTAAAAATAAAATTCGCATGATCATCTCAATAGACACAGAAAAAGCTTTTGATACAGTCCAACACCTTTTCATGATAAAAACCCTACAGAGACGGAATAGAAGGTGTGTACCTCAATCTCATAAAGACCTCACAGATCTAGAGAAATCACTCCTAAAATTCATCTGGAACCAGAAGAGATCTAGAATGGCAAAGGCAATACTAAGCAGCAAAGCCAAGGCAGGAGGCATCACAATCCCTGACTTGAAGTTATACTACACAGTTACTGTAATAAAATCAACATGGTTATGGAATAAAAACAGACCTCAAGATCAATGGAACAGACTAGAAGATACAACTATGAACACACTCAGCTACCTTATCTTTGATAAAGGGGCCAAGCATGTTTAATGGAAGAACAACAGTCTCTTTAATAAATGCTGTTGGAAAAACTGGCTATCCATATACTGAAAACCAAAACTAGACCCACGCCTGTCACCATGTAGTAAACTAAAATCTAAATGGATCAAAGTTCTATATATTAAACCAGAAGCACTAAATCTGTTGGAAGACAAAGTAGGTAGAAATCTTGAAGACATAGGAATAGGTGGAGAATTCATGAACAAGAACCAAACTGCACAGGAAATACTTTCCAGAATCAATAACTGGAATCAAGTCTTATTAAAGAGTTTCTGCATGTTGAAAGATATCTCCAACAGAGTGAAAAGAAAACCTACAGGCTGGGAAAAAAATCTTAGTGAACTGTCCCTCAGACAAAGGACTTCAGTTTAGAACTTATAAAGAATTAAAAAAAGATCAGACCCCCGAAATTCAAAGACCCAATCCAAAAATGGGCATCCAAGATGAACACACAGTTCTCAGATGAAGAAATACAAAAGGAAAATAAATGCATAGAAATGTTCATCGTCATTGGTCATTAGAGAAATGCAAATTATCACCACCCTGAGATTCCATCTCACTCCAGAAAGAATGGCCAGGATCAAGCATACTATCAACAACAAGTTCTGGAGAGGCTGTGGGGGAAAAGGAACTCTTCTGCACTGTTGGTGGGAGTGTAGACTGGTGCAAACACTATGGAGGTCAATATGGAGATTCCTCAAAAATCTGTGGTTGGAGGTCTCATTTGACCCAACTATTCCAATCCTAGGCATATTCCCAGAATATCTGAAAGCATCTTACCACAGTGATATATGTGCACCCAAGTTTATAGCAGCACAATTTGTAATAGCCAGATCATGGAAACAACATAAGTGCCCATCAACTGAGGAATGAATAAAAAAAATTGTGGTACTTTTATACAATGGAGTACTACTCAGCTATAAAGAATGATCACATCAAGATATTTATAAATAAATGGATGAAACTTGAGCCCATACTCATAAGTGAAATAAATCAAACTCACATATATAAATACTGTATAGTCCACTAGAGTAAGAAATGGTAAGAGTGCAGATTTTTTAGTAATCATGGTTCACCTTTGAACCATTATATTGTTTTGAAGTCTTACATTTTCATTCATTGGTTGGAATGGTTTTATTTTGTTTTGTTTGATCTTAGTATATGTGATGGTTTGAATAGTTACTTTGAAGAAAAGATAATATGGCAGCCATTGTTGATTTAATATCATCTGACTCTGAAGTCCTAACATGCTTTTGTTTTTCTATTACCATTGGTTGTATCATGTTGTATCTTATTGTGTTTTAATATGTATGATAGCATAAACAAATTTTTTATGGAAAATGAGATAATATAGTAGCCATTGTTCATCTTTGGTTATTGGGTTCAGAATGCTTAGTAATACTTTCATTCCCTTGAGTGGTTTTATTCTATTTTGTTATGTTTGACATGATTGTGTATAAAGCTAAGCTCAACTATTTCAAAGACAGAGACATTATGATAGCTACTGCTAATATCCAATTGTCTTGTTGTGAAGTGCTATGTTACTTACATTGTTCTGTTCTGATCTGCTTAGATTGGTCCTCTTTTGTTTTATTCTCTTTAAAATAAAAAATTATTATTATTATTATTTTGAAGGTAGTAAAACACAGCAGAACAAGATAGAACAAAGCCAACTGAGACAGTTTTTAGTGAAATTGGTACAAAACTTCATAGCAGGTTACCAGGATAACAGTAATACATACAATAGTGTATCTTGTTTTCTTCAAAATAGTTTTCTTTCAATCAGGTACAGCAAAATGGAAGGAAATACTGAACTTATAAAAACAGAATATTGAAGAGAGCAATACCATTATTCAGAACAGAGCAAAACAGTGATAAAGATATTTGCCTTCTAAGAGATGGTAGAAGGAAATCCCCCATATTTGCTATATTGCATATGTTGATCCTCCCAAGAGATACTCAGAACTCTGGCTTCCACTTGCTAATGTGGGTAAGGGGGAAGTATGTTTGATTCTTAGCCCACATGCCAGAAGGCTCACAGATGTTTGACTGAGCTCACAGCTGCTTAACTGAGCTGGCTGCTTGTTTTCCCACGATCCCAAGTTCCAACATGGCACAGAGCTCAGGAAATGCTGATGACTCTCACTCTGGTATTGCTGCTGCTTGCCAGGCTACAGCCACTTACCAGAGCAGTGAGCTGGCTGCAGGTTTTCCCAGTGCCCTTTATTTTTATTATGAAGTGAGTAAAACAAGACAGAACAAAGCAGATCAGAAGAAAACAAAGCAAATGACACAGGATTTCAAAGCAAGACATCAGGAGATCAACTGTGGCTACCATAATCTCTCTTTTTTTCTTCAAAATAGTTGTCTATATCTTCAAACACAATTTGTTTTGTGAAACAAAACAAAACCAGACAATAGGAAAATAAACAATGGCTACCATAATGTCTCTTGTTCTCTTCAAAATAGCTGTCCCTACCTTCATATATATTGAAATTAAATAATACAAAACAGACTAAAACCACTGTAAACAAAGAATGAAAACATTACTGGATTTCACAGCATGATAACAGGAAATCAGCAATTGCTACCATAATGTCTTTTTCTTCAAAGTAGCTATTCATATCATGAGCATAATACAATCTGCTAGTGCTGATAAAAGGACTGCTGAAAATTATATACATCACTTTGTAACAATAACATATATAAATGACATTTGCTCTGGTCAAGTTTTGGAAAAAATTGGTCTTTTTTGGAAGAAAATGCAAGGAAAACATGCATGACCCAGAAAGAGAAATAAATGCCAGGCCACGAGCCAATGAAGGATAGGCTAACCTTACCGCTATGTGTCAAGGTGAATGGTGACCTCAAGATAAAGCCTCCCTTGTTTTATCCTTCTGAGATACCTGGAGTATTTAGAAAGCATAAAGTCATGACAAATAGGCTGGGGACTATGTGGAGTGCTAACATAAAAGACTGGGCAAATGTATACATTTGCTTGAGTGGATCAGGGAGGCTTTCTGTCCTACTGTTAAAAAATAGCAGACAAAGGTTTACCACTCAAGGCTCTCCTCATCATGGACAATGCTCCCACTCTCATGAGATTTGGAGGAAGAATTGGCTGAAGAACTTTAATGGCTCTCAGTCAATTTTTTCCTACAACTTCTGTACTACAAGCTATGCACCAGCACTTTATTGATAAATTCAAGATGTTATAATCAATGAATTATTCCTGAAATACTTTCATATGGTCTCAGATACAGATTTAAGCTTTAAAGAATTCTGAAATGAACATTATGAAATCTTTTCCTCTGTGAGGTAAATTTCCAGTGTTTCTCTAAGGACAGTGAGATCTCCCTGGATGAAAGTATGGGCTAAAATTATATAAGAGAGAGACTTTGAAGGCTGTATAGAGAAACCTGAGCCTTCAATGGACATTGTGGTTGATGACATTGTCACTATAGCAGAGTCTGAAGGCTTGTAAGTAGACAGTAGTGACAACTGAAGAAGTGGTAGAAGAATGCTCAGAGGAATTCTCTAGTAAATTCTCCAGAAAATTCTGTCTGATTAAGACAGTAGAAGCTGAGTAGCTTTCTGAAGAGGAGGAGGAGTATTAACAACCAGTGCAACAAAATTCTTTTGAAATGAATGAAGTCCTGAAAAAATGGACAGAGCTACAAACATTTGTATAGAAGATCCACCCAGACAGACAAAAAGTCAATCACTGCATTCAGTTGGTTAATGACAATGCCATGTCATAATGCAGAACAGTGTTAAAAAAACAGATGGAAAGAGACAGGTTTTAATCCTGAAAAGATTGAGTCCTAGTGAACCTGAATCAGGTCCAAGTGGGCTGTGGACTTTCCCAAATGGAAAAAAGACACTGGAGAGTCAGATTTCTGATGTTCTTATAAAAGAGTACTCCCAAATAATAACTACTTTTCATTTTGTTCTGCTTTCCTATAAGTCACAGATGGCAACTTGAATGATGAGTACAACAAGAAATTATTGTTGCTGGAAAATTAGGCACATTTTCCAGCTTTTTGGTGAATGCATTAAGGAAATTTTTGGTGTTTTTGGTAAATTATGCACATTAAACAACACTTTTTATTTTGAAAAGTTTAGGTAAGAGGTTCCTTAGGAGGTTTGCAGCACATTACAAGTATTTTAATTATTTCTTGTGGGAAAAATAGTTTTGACTTAAAAACCAATTTGGATTACAACTATCTCTCACAAACAAATTGAATTTGTAAGTTAAGGGTCCAGTGACTGTTATAAAAGGGGAAGGAGATCAATAGCTACAGGGAGAGGGAGGGAGCGGAAGGAATGGTGATGAATAAAGGTATTAGTGTTATGTACATTTACAATTCCATGCAAGGAATATAAATATTGTTTTTACATGAAAACATTATTTTTTTTAAAAAAAGGAATGGGATTAATAGATGGGCAGAAGGCAGAATGAAGGAAGGGAGAAGGAAAGAAAAACAGGAATTAAAATGTATTATCCACACGTACCAATTCCACAAAAGGAATATAAACATTATGCACTACAAACATATACAATAAAAAAGAATAAACTAAAAGGACTGTCATTAAATACAGAGTATCCCCATGCTTCCCAGAGAAGCCATATGGTCAAACAAAGATTGTTACCCATCCTAAGAGGTAACACAACTGGTAGAGCAGAAGACTTTTAAGCAGCAAAGAGACTGTTCCTATGGTCCCAAAAGTAACTTTTAGTAAGTGGTTTTTTTTTGAAGGAAATAAAATGAAATGAAGCAAAACAGAATAGTGTCAATCAAAACAAAAGGATGACAAAACAGAATAGTGTCTATCACTCAAGCTTGTGGAAAAAGAAGAGCAAGCTAAGCCCAAATCTCATAGAAGATAGGAAATTGTAAAGATTAGAGTGAAAATCAATGCAATTGAAACTAAAAAAATAGAAAGAATTAATGAATCAAAAAGCTGGTTTTTTGAGAGAATAAACAAAATTCACAAAACCCTAGCTAACCTTATCAAGAGAAAGAAAGAAAAAAAACCCCAAATTCATGCAATAAGAAATGAAAAGGGAGAAATTACTACAGATCCCATGGAAATTCAAAAGATCATGAATACCTACTTTGAAAATCTTTACTCACATAGGGTGGAAAACACAAAGGAAATGGACAGATTTCTAGAAACATATGAACTACCAAAGCTCAACCAAGAAGATATAGCAATTTTGAACAACCCAGTATCAGCTATTCAAATTGAAAATGTAATTAAAAACTTACCATCAAAGAAAAGCCCAGGTCCTGATGGATTCACAGCTGAATACTACAAGAAAGTTAGAGAAGATTTGATGCCAGTACTCCTTAATTCTTCATTGAAATTGAGAAGAAAGAAGCCCTCTGTAAATGATTCCTGGAGGCAAGTATTACTCTGATACCAAAACCAGAGAAAGATCCAACTTAAAATGAAAACTATAGGCCAGTCTCACTACTGAACATTCATCCAAAGATTCTCAACAAAATACTGGCAAATAGAAGGCAGCAAATCATCAAGAAGATTATACATCATGACCAAGTGGGGTTCATTCCAGGAATGCAGGGATGGTTTAACATATGCAAATCAATAAATATAATACACCACATTAACAGAGCCAAAAACAAAAACCACATGGTCATCTCAGTAGATGCAGAAAAAGCTTTCAACAAAGTCCAACACATGTTCATGATAAAAACCCTTCAGAAACTCAGAATACATGGTGTCTACCTCAACCTTGTAAAGGCTATCTATGACAAACCAACAGCCAACATTATAATAAATGGACAAAAACTGAAAGCTTTCACTTTAAAATCAGGAGCAAGACAAGGATGTTCACTCTCACCACTCCTTTTCAACATAGTTCTGGAAATACTAGCTAGGGGAATCAGACAAGAGAGAGAAATAAAAGGAATAAAGATAGGAAAGGAAGAAGTTAAATTATCACTATTTGCAGATGACATGATACTCTATATAGAAGACCCAAAAAACTCCATTAAAAGACTACTAGAGATAATAAACAAGTTCAGCAGTGTAGCTGGATACAAAGTCAATGCTCAAATATCCATAGCATTCCTGTACACAAAGAATTCACTGAAAGAGAAATTATGGAAATATCGCACTTTACTATAACATGTATAAAAATGAAATACTTAGGAATCAACCTGATGAAAAATGTTAAAGAACTATATGCTGAAAATTATACTACGCTGAAAAAGGAGATTGAAGAGGATATTAGAAATGGAAGGACATTCCTTGCTCTTGGTTAGGAAGAACCAACATTGTGAAAATGGCTATACTCCCAAAACTGTTATACAGATTTAACGCAATCCCAATCAAAATACCATTGACATACCTTGCAGATCTAGAGAACACACTCCTAAAATTCATTTGGAAACAGAAGAAACCTAGAATAGCAAAGGAAATTCTAGGCAACAAAAGCAAGGCAGGAAGCATCTCAATTCCTGACTTGAAACAGTACTATAAAGTCACAGTGATAAAATCAGCTTGGTACTGGCAAAGAAATAGACCTGAGGATCAATGGAACAGATTAGAAGATGCAAGCACAACTACAAAGACACTCAGCCACCTGATATTTGGCAAAGGGGCTAAATATGTCCACTGGAAGAAAGATAGTCTCTTTAATAAATGGTGTTGGAAAAATTGGCTCTCAACATGCCAAAGACTGAAACTAGAATCATGCATATCACCATGCACAAAACTAAAGTCTAAATGGATCAAAGACCTCAATATTAAAACAGAAACACTCAATCTACTGGAAGACAAGGTAGGTAGAAGTCTTGGAGACATAGGGGTAGGCAGAGAATTCATGAACCAAACGCAAACTGTACGGGAAACACTTCAAAGAATCAACAAATGGGATCTCACATTATTGAAAAGTTTCTGCACTTCAAAGGAAATCATCAACAGAGTGAAAATAAAACTAACAGAGTGGGAAAGAATTTTAACCAGCAACTCCTCAGACAAAGGACTTGTGTCCAGAATATATAATGAATTGGAAAACATCAAGCCCCTTAAATTCATAGACCTTCTCCAAAAATGGGCATCTGAGATGAGTGCACAGTTCTCAGAGAAAGATATACAAATGGCAAATAAATATATGAAGAAATGTTCACCATCACTGGTCATTTGAGAAATGCAAATTAAAACAGTATTGAGATTCCACCTTACTCTGGAAAGAATAGCTACCATCAAGAAATCAACTGATAACAAATGTTGTTGAGGCTGCAGGGAAAAAGGAACACGGCTCCATTGTTGGTGGGAATGTAGACTGGTGCAACCATTATGGAAATCCATGTGGAGAATTCTCAGAAGACTAGGATTGGAAGCCCCATTCAATCCAGCTATTCCCCTCCTCGGTATTTTCCCAGAAGAACTGAAAAGTTCTTATCACAGTGATATATGTGCACCCATGTTCATAGCAGCACAATTTGTGATAGCTAAATCTTGGAAACTACCAAGATGCCCATCAACTGCAGGATGCATGAAAAAGATGTGGTATTTTTACACAATGGAATATTACTCAGCTATAAAAAAGGATGATCTTGAGGCCTTCATAGGTAAATGGAGACAACTTGAGACTATGCTCATTAGTGAAATAAATAAGAATCATACTTATAAATGTCATATTTTGTCTCTAGTGTAAAGAGTAAATAAGAACTGCAAGAGTAATAAAACCAAAATGTGTAATTTCTATTGTAAAAGACAGAGGAAAAGAAAATGCTCTAAGGGATATAACTGAATGTATGTTTGAGTGTGTGAAATAGATGATCATATTGCTGAATCTTTGAGCAGAACTTTTTTTAGTCTGACTGAATATTTACTATATACCCTTTAACTTTGTAACTTGAACAACTACATCCAGGGTGACAGTATGTAATTTATAAATTACTTATTTCTTAGTGAGGCTTTTTCTCATTCTCCTTTTTCTTTCTTTCTTTTAGAATTCTGTATTGTTCCTACCCTTTTTTCTGTTTTGCTTTTTTTTCCTTCTCTTTAAATCAGATTTTAAAAATGTATAATTGCTATTGTAAAAAAGAGGAAATAGGAAGTGCTATAAAAGATATAGCTGCATGTTTGTTTAGGTGTGTGGCATTGATAACCATATTTCTAGGTTCTTGTTGGATTGTTGAACAGATCTGTTTGCACTCTCACTGCTTGTGTGTCCATTTTGTGTGCTTTAATTTTGTAACTTGAATAACTTTCTAAAAGAACAATATGTAATTTATCAACTAGTGATTTCTTACTGTTTATCTTCTTTTCTTGAAATTCTGTAATATTCCTACCTTTTTCCTGTTTTTTTCTCTTTAAATAAAAAAAGAAAAAAAAGAAAAAAGAAAGATGTATTTTATACAATACAAAGCTACTCAGCTATAAAGAAGGATGATCTTGAGGTAAATGGATGCAACATGGGTAAAATGAGTTGCACTTACATGGGTCTACATCATGGTGTCTGCCTAGTACAAAAAACTGGAGGAGTTAGTGAGATCCAAAATGTACATTAGAGATTGTGAAAGTGAAAGAAAAAGAAACTTCTAAAAAGGGAAGGTGGTAGCCATTATTAACTTCTTGTTTTGAAGACTCATATTGTTTTCATTGTTTCCTTTGGTTTGGCTTTATTCTGTTTTGTATTGTTTGATTTTATTTTGTCTGATAATATGGGTAGCCATTTTGAAGATAACAAGATATACTTTAGTAGCCATTGTTGATTTCCTATTTCTTGTTTTAAAGTGCTGTATCACTTTCATTGCTATATTTTTATTAGCTTTATTCTGTCTCATTGTGTTTTATTTTATTTTCTTTAAAATAAAATTTATAAAAAAAGAAAAAATAATTTGTCTTCTATTGAAATACTGTTTGGGTCCAGTATGAATTAGAAATGATGAGAGGTGGATATAAATTGAAAGTCTAAAATACAATACAATTTTTCCATTAGATCTTTTTCTGAAAAAGGCAAGAAAAATGGCCTGAAATCCATTATATTCAGGTATTATGGCTTTTTAAAATCAGATGCTCTGGATGATGGATAAACTAATATGATATGCAAATGAGTCCCAAAGAGGAAACTGGAATCATTGAGGATACCATTATCAAATCACCACTTTTGCCCATGGTAATATGGGTCTTTGTCACCTATTCCATGTAAGCAACCACACTGGGTAATCTCTTCAACCTCTGCATTACAATCTTCATCCCAGGAAATCAGTTCCATCATATCCAAATAATTCAGAAATTCCACCAGAGAATAGTTCCCTGGTGAGACCTAGTACTTCACAGCCCTCTTCTTGTGTTTCATCAATAGCTTTTAACTCTACAAGACATATTCAGAGTAGTTTCTGCTTCTCTGCTGTTGAAAGAGGTCCCAGGAGATGAGTGAACTACTTGAGTCTGAATTTTTTAAAATTTTCAGTCAGATTTTGTTGGTACATTTTAGATATACATAATGTTTACACTCATCATAGAGAATTTGTACATGTATGTAATACAACTTGATTTTCTTTACCCATTTCCCTACCCTCCCTTCAACCCCTCCTCCTCTCATTTGCAAAAGCTTTGTTTCCATGTTTTCCTTCTTCTCTCATTATTTTGCTTTTCCTTTCTCCCCTTTTTGTCCTTCCCAACTGAACATTTTCTTCCCATTTCACAATACTCATTATATGTTTTGCTCCTTATTTCCACTTTTGCTTTATCACACTAGAGAAATAATGTGTTATTTACATGTGTGTGTCTGATTTATTTCCTTAAGTGTATGGACTCAAGATGCATCCATTTTCCTGGGAATATCTTGGGCATTCCTTTTAACATGACAGATATTCAACAGTGTAAAGAACTGTATGGCCAGTTTTCAGAAGACCCTAATAGTTTTTAAGATGCATTTCAGAATTTTAATCTTGCTTTTGACTTCTTATCACAAGATATCTAGGTTATTTTTCCACTTCCTGTAACCCACGTGAAAGGCAAGGAATCCTAGAAGCTAGATACATAGATGAGCAAAATACTACAAAAAGGAAGGCAACCAATCACCCTGAAGAAGACACTGTCTTTTCTACAGAACCAAATAGGAACTATAATACTATATATGAACTAAACATGAGGTCTAAAGTGATAACTCTTACTATGTCAATAAAAGATGCAGGAATGAACATATTAATTATGAAAAGGGTAAAAAGAAAAATCCTGCTGTCTTTTGTGGTCAATTAATAGAAGATTTCCATACATGTACAAATATAGAGCCATCTTCCAAGGAGAAAGAAGCACTCTTGGGACAACATTTCATTAATCAGCTCAAGATTTTTAGTTTAACTTCAGAAAACTTCAAACATTTCCCATGATGCCTATGACCCATTTGGAGAACAGTCTTTTCTGTGTTCTACTATTGAGATCTGGGTGATGATAAAGAGGAAAATCAAGGAAAAAAAAGATGGCTGTTGCAATTGGTAATGCTTTATAAACACTCAAGTCATCCAAGAGAAAATCCAGGGTCAGTGAAAGAAAGAGTTCCTGTTTAAATGAAAGAAAATTGGACACTGGGACTATGGATGCATCAGGGCACTGCCTATGCCCTGTTACATGTGTCAGGTAGCATATGGACTTGAAACATGACACCACAGTATTGACTGTCTCTTCACCCAGAGTGGGGTTGGACCACCCCAAACCCTAACCTCACACTCTGATGAAGGGACATGAAGGGGTCTGGGCAAACTACAGTTCTCTTATGCATGGAGATCTCTATCCACAAGGAAGCCAAGGTGATCCTGGACATCATAGGAATGCAAATTCAACCTGTTGTCACTATAAATGTGTCTTACAATTTTATCTTCCTTTTCTGGAAAACTCTTCTTTATATCTATAACCATAATTGTCATCAACTGGAAGCCTTTTGGAGCTTCTTTGCATCTCTTGGGCCTATGAACTTGAAGGTCAAATGTTCAATCATGAGTTTTATATGTTCCACAGTGTCCTACTCCTTTACCTTGAAGAAAATTCTAGTAACATTGGGAGTGCTACAGTCTGGCAAAGGCCAAATCAGATTTTACCTGTTGGTAGCTCTCTGACCTAATTAGCCCCTAGGTGACCTTGTTGCCTAGGGTAATGGAATACATGGCATGACAAATTCAGCAATACTAACAGTGATGAAACTAAAACATTCCAGTGAGTTTCCCAACCAAAAGCAATCAAAGAGGAAGCATGTAAAGGCCTCAAGCCCCACTAGACATATTTCTCAAACATGGCACTCTATAGTCTTGCTAACCCTTTTGCATCACTCCAATTCCCTTGGTAACCCTTTTATATCACTCCTATTCCCTTGCTAATCCTCTTATATCATCCCTTTCCCTAGGGACTTCTGAGCCATGGCTCTGATTACTTCTGGTAGCCCTCATGAGGACTCAAACACTTGCAAACTGGGTGAAACATGAATTCATTTGATGAGCTAGGTGGGATTTCTCTATCTTCTGGGATAGTAGCAGACCCAGAGACCAAAAGACTATCTTGGCACATGTCTTATTAATCTAAGCCAACAACAAGCTTCTTGCGCCTAGATTGGGCTAAGACCCCTCTCTTTTATCCCCCCTAGGCAAAACTCTTGTTGGCCCCCAATTGGTCATCCGAAGTCCTCTCTATAGAACATTCCAGTGTAAAGCATCCTACAGAGTTTAGATTCTGCTACTCCAAATTCATCAGCATCATGATTTTGTAAAACACTTTTTGATGCCCAGGAAGCATTTTGAAGTTTCTTCCCCTTTATTAAAAAAAAGTTTGCATGTTACAAAAAACCATAAAGCATATCAGAGACACAAATATTTACTAAAGAAAAGCTGATGGCTTGGCCAAGGTAGAAGGACTCTAAGTGTGCTGGTAGAGGTGGGGAGTGTGAGAATAAGGCCAGTCTTCAGCAATGGGAATCCCCACTTGCAAGACAAAGTATGCATGTGAGGTTCACTGACTTGGCTTGGGGGTGGTTATTTTTCATCACCTGAGTCATTAACCCAGTCTGTGACCACCTTTGTCCCCACAATGTCTTGGGTTTTCCAAGAGCTCAGACATGATTCTCCTGCCAATTCCTGCTCCTACTTGGTAAGACTGCTTGTAAATCCCATAGGAGTGCCTTCCTGGGGTCCTAGAGAAGAGCAAAGAGCCCCAGGAATGTGAAATGGCAGATAGTGAGAACCAATCTGTGGATTAGCTTGATATCAGCTGCAGCCTTGTAGTGTCCGGCCTGTCTGTGCAGCAGGGGTCACAGTGAAATGAAACCTTTCACATGTCAGGGTTGGGTTCTGATGAGTGAACAGCCTCTTCTGGTTCCTGAACCCCATCTCATGTCCTTCTTGAGAGACCCTACCATTTCCTCTCTGCTGGGATGTGCTGAGCAGAGCAATAACAAAGATAAAGCCCAGAATGTGGTTCTCACTTCAATCTTTGTAAGTTGCTTCCTTTTCAGGACTGAGTCCTACCTTGCTGGCCTTCCACAGGCATCTGCCTTTTTAGCCCTTGTTCTGATGAAAGATTCCACCTACAAGAGGAGTATAAGACTCTAGTTCTAGGGCTATAGAGTCTGGGAGTTCCTGAGGCTCCTGAAGAGCAGGGTTCTCCCACCCATGTGCCTACAGGGGCTTCAGAAAAACATGGGTCATTGCCCTCATCATTGCCTGTGTACACTGAAGGCTGCCCCACTGAACCTTTCTCTGTGGTTCTTCAGGGGCAGTGACAGTGTGCCTGTGGCAGAGAATTCATTAAATCTTGGAACTGCTCTTATTTTGGTATCAATTTCATTGATTTCTATTCTGCTTTTCATAATTTTCTTCTTTATACTAACTTTGGGTTTGGACTTTCATTTTTCTGGGACTTTAATATGCATCACTAGGTTACCTATTTGGTCATATTCTCTTTTACAATGTGAGCATTCACAGCTATATACTATCCTTTTAGCACAGACTTCATTGTCTCACATAAATTCTTGTATGTTGTGTTGGGATTATCATTTAGTTTTATAAAATGTCTTATTTTTCCTTGATTTCTTATGTAACCCATTGATTACTGAAGAATGTATTGTTTATTTTCCATGTATTTGTTTAGTTTCTTTTTTTTGCCACTGATTTCTGGTTTCATTGTACTATATTCTGATGATATGCATTACTAAAATTTTGTTTATTTTGCATTTACTTCTGCTTGTTTTACAGGGTATAACATGATCTATTTCAGAGAAAATTCTATGTATTACTGAGAGCAACCCATATTTTGTTTTTATTGGGTGGGATACTCTCTAGATATCTATTATTATTTTACTGTTTATTTTACTGGGGTTTTTGTTGCATGTGCTGAATAGTGCAGATTGAATATAGTGGAAATCTTTGTTATTATTTTTGAAAACTCTTTAATGTCTACTCTTCAGGTGTACCTTATGAATGTGGTTAGCTATAGTGGTACCTCAGTTCCTGAACTTAATTATTTCCACAATTATGAGAAAGATGGCCCTATGTGGGTTTATGTGATCAGATTTGTGGAGTTCATGAAGAGAGGCAAAATTTTGGTGAACGTTTTGGTTCATAACAAAAGCATTCATGAACTGAGGTATTACTTGCTGTCCTGTATTCTATACCAAGATGGAGCCACCTTTGTACACTTGAGCAGAAAAACTGAACCATATTGGCCCAGTAGCCAGTTCTCCCAGTTTGGGTTCCAGCATTGTTAACAGCCTCAAGGAAACCAGGTGTTGGCATCTTGAAAAAATCAATTCAGTGCAACAATTATCCTACATTGACTATGGTAATAAAATCAGCAACAACAATAGTGTTCAAAAAAATCTGTGTATTGACAATTCCAAAACCAAAGATGTACCTCTTTAATCATAGAAAAGAGATGTGTAATTATAGTATGCACATTAAGACAAATCAAATATTTACCTACTATTGACCTAAACATCTAATAAATGAAAAAAACTTTAACTCATTCATATTAGGAGAGTATGCAACAGTAATAACATAAAGTTTACTAGACATATAGAGATTCATAAAGCTTTAGAGTAAGGGTAGGGGGTAACAAATTTGAAAAACTAATGGCTTATGAAGAGAGAAAAGGGAAATAAGGGATTCTATTGAGGAGTAGAAGAAAACTGACTGTTGTAAAACATTTGAAGGGAAGAATGAACAAGAAAAATAAGTTAAATTAAAACAGAGAACAAAATACAGTTAGTAAAAAGGATAAGAAATCATAGAAAAAAAGTTGAAATGGGAAAAGAGAGAAAGAACCTAAGAAGAAATAACACAAAAAAAGGAAAAAAAATTCCAATTCTCCCAAAAAACACTAATGAAAGAAAGTGAAAAAAATTAAATTAGAAAAATGTAGAGAAGATTGAATCAAGGCAAAACTTCCTCTGTATCTTTCAATGAATTACTTAGCTCTAGTATTTAGTATTGGAATATGGCCAATCACAATTCTCTCCCACTAGGTTTTAGGGTCAGTGGATTTGTGCACTTGCTCACAGCCCCTTCATCAGAGGACTGTCAGTCAAGTCCCTAAGTAATAACAATCTGAGCAAGATTGTCTTCGCCGGCACTGAGAGAGGAGCCAGGCCAGCGCTGTGAGGGGAGTTCCAGCTCACTGGTACTAGCCCAGAGAGAGTTTGGGACCATCACTCTGGTTGCTTGGATGCCTGCCCAGCACCCTAGGACACTGGACTACACTGGAGAGATTTCCTGGGCTTGAGTGGACCACACTCAGTGACCTTTATTCAACCAAGGGAGCAGGCCCATGCCAAAGGGGGAATTAGGCTTGCACCACCAAGAGAGGAGATAGGCCTGCACCATGAGGTGAGTTCCAGCTTCCCGGTGCTAGCCTGGTGAAGGTTTGGGACATCAATCCCAAATGATATCACACGAATGATATCAAGAGGCTATTTACAGTCATAATAGCTGAAAATTTCCCAAATATGAGAATGGAAACTGACATACAGATTAGTGAAGCATATAGAACTCCAAACAGTCATAACCAAAATAAAATTACACCCAGACATATAACAATCACCATCCCAGAAATCCAACATAAGAACAGAATATTAAAAGCTGTTAGAGAGAAAAAACAGATCACATATAAAGGAAAACCTATCAGAATCACAGCAGACTTCTCAACACAAACAATGAAGTCAAGAAGAGCATGGAGTGAAGTATTTCAGATCCTAAAGGAAAATGACTTCCGACTCAGACTAATGTACACTGCAAAAGTGTCCTTCAAAATGAATGGAAAAATAAGATACTTCCATGACAAAGAACAGCTGAAGAACTTCATGATCACCAAACCAACCCTGCAAACAATACTGAAAGACATTCTAGATACACATAGGAAAAAACCAGTAAGCAAGACAGACAATTAAACAGAATGGAAAGGTAAAGATACAAAAGCAGAAAGATAACATGTCAACAATAAAATGATATAACACAGTTATAATCATTAATGTAAATGGCCTCAATTCACCAATTAAAAGAAACAGACTGGCAGAATGGATCAAGAAGCAATGTCCAACCATATGCTGTCTACAAAAAACCCATCTAACCCAAAAGGAAATTCACAGACTAAAAGTCAAAGGATGGAAAACAATACTTCATGCAACAGGAACTCAAAAAAAAAAAAAAAGCAGGGTAGCTATTCTGTTTGCAGACAATGTTAACTTCAAACCAAGAATGATCCAAAGAGATAAAGAAGGTCACTACATACTAGTTAGGGAAAAACTTCAAGAGGAAGAGATAACAATCTTAAATATATATGTACCAAATTCCAGAGCACCCAGCTATACAAAGCAAGTATTAACAGAAGTGAAAAATCAAATAGGCAATAACACAATTATAACAGGAGGTCTTAACATGCCATTAACACAAAGGGACAGATCAACTAGACAGAAAATCAGCCAATAAATAACAGAACTGAATCACACTTGTGAAAAAATGAACATGATAGAGGTTTACAGAGTGTTCCATCCAACAACATCAGAATATACATTCTTCTCTGCAGTACATGGGATATTCTCTAAAATAGACCATATACTAGCCCAAAGGACATGTTTAAGTAAATACAAAAGAATTGAAATTATCCCATGCATGTTATCAGATCATAGTGCCATGAACCTAGAAATTAATGATAAAAAACTGTAAAATCCCAACAAACACATAGAAATTGAATAATACACTCTTGAGCAATCAATGGGTCAGAAATGAAATTAAAGAAGAAATTAAACAATATCTACAAGCTAATAAAAACACAAATACAACCTACTGGAATCTGTGGGATGCAACAAAAGTGGTCCTCAGAGGAAAATTTATTGTACTGAGTTCCCACATTAGGAAAACAGAATGAACACAAATAAACAACTTGACACTACACCTCAGACATCTAGAAAAAGAAGAGTAAGCCAATCCCAAAGCCAAAAGAAGGGAGGAAATTATAAGGAACAGAGCAGAAATTAATGCAATAGAGACTAAGAAAACAATACAAAGAATCAATTAATCAAAGAGTTTGTTGTTTGGAAGAATAAATAAACTTGATAAGCCCCTAGCCAACCTAATTTAGGAAAGGGAAAAAAAGACTCAAATTCATGCAATATGGAATGAAGAAGTTGAAATCACTACAGACTCTGTGGAAATACAGAAGATCATCAACACCTAGTTTGAAAACCTCTACTCTCATAGATTGAATAACATAGAAGAAATGGGCAGATTCCTAGAAACATATGAACCACCAAAGCTGGATCAAGAAGATGTAAAGCTGCTGAGTAACCCAATTTCTATAAATGAAATTCAAAATGCAATTGAGTCCTTACCAACAAACAAGAGTCCAGGCCCAGACAGATTCACTGAAGAATTCTACAAGAAATACAAAGAAGACTTAATGTCATCACTCCTCAAACTCTTCAATGAAAGAGAAGCAATTCACCCGAAGTCATTCATGGAAGCAAATATTACGGTAGTACCAAAACCTGGGAAAGACCCAAATAAAAAAGAGAATTACAGGCCAATCACCCTAACGGACATAGATGCAAAAATTCCCAATAAAATATTGGCAAACAGGATGCAGCAAATCATCAGGAAGATTATACACCATGACCAAGTGGGATTCATCCCAGGCATGCAGGGATGGTTCAACATGTGTAAATCAATAAATGTAATCCACCATATCAATAGAGCCAAAAGTAAGAATCACTTGATCATTTCTATAGATGCAGAAAAAGCTTTTGATAAAGTCCAACACCTATTCATGATAAGAACCTCACAGAGAATTGGGATAGATGGTCTTTACCTCAATATGATAAAGATCATCTACAACCAACCAATATCCAGCATCATATTAAATGGCCCCAAACTGAAAGCCTTTACCTTGAAATCAGGCACAAGATAAACAAGTCCCTTATCACCATTCCCATTCAACATAATACTGGAAATACTAGCCAGAGCAATTAGACAAGAGAGAGAAATAAAAGGAGCAAAGACAGGAAAAGAGGAAGTTAAATTTTCATTGTTTGCAGATGACATGATACTATACATAGAAGACTCCCAAAACTCCAATGAAAGACTCCTGGATATAATAAATAAATTAAGCAATGTAGCTGGATACAATGTCAATAATCAAAAATCAATAACATTCCTATACACTAACAACTAAATCACTGAGAGAGAAATAAGAGAAGCCACACCCTTCACACTAGCATTCAACAAAATGAAATACCTGGGTATTAATCTAATGAAAAGAGTAAAAGAGTTGCACAGGGAAAATTATAACACCCTGAAAAAAGAAATTGAAGAGGACCTCAGAAAATGAAAGACATCCCTTGTTCATGGATAGGAAGAATAAATATTGTGAAAATGGCCCTTCTCCCAAAATTGTTATACACTTTCAGTGCAATCCCAATGAAAATAACACTAACATACTCATAGATCTAGAAAAATCCTTCCTAAAATTCATCTGAACCAGAAGAGATCTAGAATAGTAAAGGCAATTCTAAGCAGCAAAGCCAAGGCAGGAGGCATCACAATCCCTGACTTGAAGTTATACTACAAAGCTACTGTAATAAAATCAACATGGTACTGGAATAAAAACAAAACTGAAGATCAATGGAATAGACTAGAAGATACAACCACAACTACAAACACACTCAACCACCTTATCTTTGATTAAGGGGCCAAACATGTTCAGTGGAAGAATGATAGTCTCTTTAATAAATGCTGCTGGAAAAACTGGCTATCCATATGCCTAAAACTAAAATCAGACCCATGCCTATCATCATGTACTAAACTAAAATCTAAATGGATCAAAGATGTAAACATTAAAACAGAAACACTAAATCTGTTGGAAGACAAAGTAGGTAAAAATCTTGAAGACATAGGTGTAGGTAGACAATTCATGAACAAGAACCAAACTGCTTGGGATATACTTCCCAGAATCAGTAACCGGGATCATGTCTTATTAAAGAGTTTCTGTAAGTCGAAAGAAATCTCCAGCAGAGTAAAAAGAAAACCCACAAACTGGGAAAAAAATCTTCATGAACATTCCTCCAGACAAAGGACTTCTGTCTAGAACTTATAAAGAATTTAAAATATCAGACCCCTGAAATTCAATCCAAAAATGGGCATCCGAGATGAACACACAGTTCTCAGATGAAGAAATATGAATGGCATATAAATACATGAAAAAATGTTCAGCATCATTGGTCATTAGAGAAATGCAAATTAAAAGCACACTGAGATTCCATCTCACTCCAGAAAGAAAGGCCAGGATCAAGCAAACTACCAACAACAAATGCTGGAGAGGCTGTAGAGTAAAAGGAACTCTTCTGCACTGTTGGTAGGAGTCCAGACTGGTGCAATCACTGTGGAGGTCAGTCTGGAGATTCCTCAAAAAGCTGGGTTTGGAAGTCCAATTTGACCTAGCTATTCCACTTCTGGGCATATTCCCAGAAGAACTGAAAACATCATACCACAGTGGTATATGCACACCCATGCTTATAATAGCACAATTTGTAATAGCCAGATCTTGGAAACAACCTAAGTGCCCATCAACTGAGGAATGGATAAAAAAATTGTGGTACTTTTATATAATGGAGTACTACTCAGCTTTAAAGACTTATCACACTGAGATATTTATAAATAAATGGATGCAACTTGAGACCATACTCATAAGCAAAATAAATCAAACTCACATGTATAAATACCGTATAGTTTCCCTAGTGTAAGAAATGGTGAGTACATACATAAGATTTTACGGTAATCATGGTTTCCCATTATATTGCGTTGAAGTCTTATAATGTTTTTATTCATTGTTGGAATGATTTCATTCTATTTTGTTTGACATTATGTGTGATGGTATGAACAGCTCCTTTGAAGAAAAGAAGACATTATGGCAGCCATTGCTGATTCAATATCATCTTACTTTGAAATCCTAACATGCTTTTGTTCTTGTATTACCATTGGTTCTATCATGTTGTGTCTTACTGGATTTTAATGTGTATGATAGTATAAACAATTTTTTATGGAAAATGAGATATTATACTAGCCAGTGTTCATTTTCTGTTATTTTATTCAGAATACCTTGTAAGACTTTCATTCCCTTGAATGGGTTTATTCTATTTTGTTATGATATTATTGTATGTTAAGCTATGCTCAACTATTTCAAAGAAAGGGACATTATGGTAGCTACTGTTAATATCCAGTTGTTTTGTTGTGAAGTGCTGTGTTGCTTGCATTGTTCTGTTCTGATCTGTTTTATTCTGTCCTCTTTTGTTTTATTCTCTGTAAAATAAAATTTAAAAAAAGATTGTCTTTGCTCATGTTAGTAGAGGGGTAAAGCAATCACCCCTCTGGTTTCTGTTGGATGTAGCCTGTGGTATGTATGGTCAAGTGAACTGTAAAAGTTTATGTTGACTTTTATGAGGTCTGGTTGTTTGCTATAGAGATCAGGGCTTGTGTCATCCCCAGCTTTGCCTTACTCTTCTTGGGGCATCTGTGTCTGGCCACATCCTCTCCACAGATGTCTCCCATAGTTGCCTCTCATATAGTGATTTGAGGAGGTTTATACTGGAGTCCCTGAAGCTGCTGGCTAGGTCCATATTTTGTCTCTGGGATTGCTGGCCCTCTACACTTCTTGTGTTTCTCTGAGGGTTGTCTTCATTCAGCATCAGGTCGGTCAGTTAACCCTCCCATCTTCAGTCCCATGCCAAGAAGAAGCAAGAGCTTTCTTGGTGTTACCAGATGTTCAAGCTGTGCAGACAGTAAGCTGTTGCTTTCTTTTATGATCTCATCATTTTTCTGATCATAACCTTATAAAGATACTCATGAGAAGGACTTCTAGAACTTTTTCAAAATGTGGCAAGAATGATGCAATAAATGTGTTTAAAGTTTGTGGAAAGTAATTTGAAGGGTTTAGTGGCAAAGGGTATTTTGGTATAATAAAATTTTATGTGAACTTTAATTATATATTTTGATTACCAATTGTATTTTAATGAGTGGCTGTATGGGCACTTACCTATGGGGATGAGGTGAGACCCTCATCAACCTGATAGGCTCTGAGTAACAGTCTAGATTTCAGTGTAGCTATCATCAAGTGCACCTATCAACATCTAGTACAACAAGTTGAGGGGAGGATTTTTTTTTATTGCTCTGAATTGGCAATCAGGATCTAAAACCGAGGAGAAAATGTGGTTGTAGTCCTAATCGTCTGTCTTTTAGACTGGCTTTGCTCACTTCTTGCAGCTTTCCTCAGATGTTCCATGTTCCTGGGTTTTCCAAAATCCTGGACTTTCCACTGCACTTTTGGCTACACCCTTAATGCTTCATGCCCTGCCATTGCAGCTATGTATAGTATGGTTTGTCAGATATTTTTCTGAAATCTGGGTGAAGCTTTCTTTATCCCACAACTCTCATATTCGGCATGCATATGAAACCAGCATTACATGAATGATGCCATAGTCTGCTGCAGCTTAGAGCAATAGCTGAGCCCTTTACAGCTTGCAGGTAGTTGCAGAAGCCTCTGAGTAAACTAAATCTCAGGTAACAAACTTCTTAGGCAGCCTCCATTCTGGAATATGGTGCCCTGGACTCTCCTCTCAAAGCAAACTCTTTCACCTTTATGTTTTCCAGCCTATAATAATCAGCATTACATATTCCAGAAAACACCATTTTTTCTTGAATTGTGCCAACGTACTTGACTTCTTTTTAATGCTAATCTTTTCATCAGCCAAGAAGTTTTTCCTACATTTGTATTTGGATTCTTTTTATGGACTAATTTTTTCTACTCTGCTTATTCATATTTTTTAATCATATCATTTTGCTTAACTCTGGTGATTTTACTTTGTTTCTTCTGTAGACCTATCAATCACTGCAAAAAAAGTAGTCTGTAAAAAAAAATACATTGAAAGTAGTCTGCAAAAAAAAAAAAAAACATTGAAAGAACAAAAACAGCTTCTGTGGTGGTGTAGAACATGAGCAGACTGAATTCTTCTCCTTCTCTTCCCTCAGCTCCCCTCCCTGAGTTGAGGTCAGGGGCAGGGGGAAATGACACATTCTGAACACATGGGAGTGGTTTTTGAGAGCACTGGAGAGCCAAATTGGGCTGAGCTATACCTCTTTTAGGTGAATTCTCCCCTTGGTCCTAAAATTGTTTTGCTGCTGTTCACATTGTCTGCAAGGAAGGATTGTACTCCCCAGATCCTTTGCAGCTACATGTGTTCATGTGTCCATAAGATAGGAGTAGCTATGATTTACCCCACGTTTAGGAAATTCCTGCTACTCTCCTTTCCTCAAGAGTTGCAGGCACCCTAGCTAGAGCTATGGCAGAATCAGGTGACTGAGGTATCTTATGAAAAGACACCACAAAGCAGCCACACCAACCCAGCAGTGCCCATTGCAGAGTTCCCATGGGAGCAAGAGGAAAGTGTGGTCATCTTCTTTAGGGTACTGTAACTTTGTGATTCTCTGTAATGACTGATAATGTCATGTCTTCAAGCAGCAGATGGGCACAGAGCAATGTCTATAGAGCCCTAGGTGTCCTCATCTGTACTCTCACTGTGTACACTCTCTAAAGTCAAGATGCAACCCCACCGCCAAAAGACTAGGCAGCACTCAAATGACTTGAGATGATTCGGAATGGAAGTTCAAATTGTGTTCAGTTACAGAAAAATAAAGTGGTGTTTCCTGGAAGCTGGATGAAGCTGGCATTTGGCATGTTATATGTGCTATGTGTATGAACAGAAACACTTTTGCACCAGCAGATACCAAGAGTCAAAGAGATAGAAAATTTTCCTGGTGTCACCCAGGATCAGAAAGAAAAGGGGCCAGGTCATTCTGCTTATCACTGCCCTCTTTGAGCATTTGGTTGGGGAGCTTCCTGAGAGTAGCACAGAGCATGGGCTATACAGTGAGCCAAAAAGGGCCTTTGCTTCTATGGAGCTTACAGCTGATGGGTGGACTGAGGTCACAGAAATGATGACACTGGTGGATGGGAGCAGGGGTTCAAGCCCAGGACTTTGTGAACTTCATTGCAGAAATTGCTCAGAATTCACTGAGCTCTACCCAGACAGTTTCACAGAAGACAATAAAGCTGGAAGGGCTGTATTCTTTAAATGACACCCTGGACTGTAAGGGAACCCTAGCGATCCTGCACAGATTACAGAATGAAGATTCTGCATCCTGCAAAAAATCAGCCTGCCCTGAGGTAGCATTTGTGTGGGCACCTGATGGATGGATCTTAAGTAGCATCTTTCAACCCTGGTCTTGGTAAGCAAGTGACTTTGTCAAGCCTGTCCCCCACACCCTCAGCTCCTATTTCTCTCCCAGGGCAGTTGGCTAGGGTGCTATTTAGTGCTTCCAGGTTGTCCTGCCTCCTCTGGCTTTCTTAATTCTCATGGTTTCTGTCAGGCCTCAAGTCATATCTCTAACTCTTTCAAAGAGAGCAGTGATATCCCCAAAGTCACAGGTATAGGGACTCACCTTGCAAACAGTATCTGATGGCACTTAAAGTGTACACAACACTGCTTGAAAATATCCAAACTTGATTCTTAAAAACAACTGTGCACTACAATCTTAGAATTATAACGTGTTTATTCTGGGCCCAGGAGTGTGCATTCTAACAAATTTAAAGTAAATGAAACTTGTGTGGGAAGTGCTTTCTCTGTGCCAAGCCTCATTTCTCCAAAAACTAGTGAGACAGCCATATTTTCATTGTGTAAAACTAGCTGGTAGAGTCAATCAAATCTCTTGAAACTGACTCTGAGATGACAGGCAATGATGTAGGCTGGCATCCTGACTTAAAGGCCTTTACAAGTGGAAAGTGTGGCCTGTTCAGTGGGTAGTAGTGTTCACAGGCCCTCATTTTGCTGGTAGAGATAGTCCTCTCCATTGAAGTTCACATGGAACAAACTCCACAGTGACACACATTTGTGGAATTTAAGTGATTGGAAAATGGGTTGCCCTTGATGTTAGTGACTGTTATTTCAGATAGAGGCATATGACTTAACAAGAGCTGGTCTTGGGAATTTCCTTATATCAACAAGAGCGTGTGTGTGTGTTATGTGCATGTTTTCTTTTCAGTTCTTCAGATCAATGAGAATGGAGACCAGAAGTGGTTGGTGCCACAACAGGAAAGAATGGAAACCATATCACAGAAGCAGAGCCAGGAAATACAGATTCTAGAGTGAGTTATCTATGCACCTGGACTGTCCCTGCACACCTATGATTTTTCTTTTCTCAGATCACTCTGATTTATGTTTTCTGTCATTTGCAACCAAATGTCTTCTGAGTAATACAGAAGAAGAGAGAAGGATGGAGACAGAGTGAGAGAGAGAGAGAGAGACAGAAACAGAGACAGAGATATCAGATCAGATGCAAGGAGAGAGAGAGAGCAATCAGAAATCTCATGGACTCCACAGTTTCTGCTCTTCCAGTCCTTCCTATGGTTCAGGTTACCCCACAGCTCCAAAGAAAGTCTTCTGCCATTTGAGTTCATTCTTTTATGTCAAATTACAATCAAAAAGGGTGATGCTTGATTGATATAAAATAGATTCTGGTGAAACACTTCTGTTTCTGCACAAACAACTAACTCATCCTGACTGTATAGTAGCCAAAAGAAGTCCTATGGTTTCAGGGAACACAGTTAGAAAATTCCTAGGTCCTTTTACATAGCAACAGGATCATGTCATTCATTGCTGCCTCTCCCAGTACAGATGATTGCTTCCAAATAAAAGCACTGGAGCTCAAATTCCAAATTCCTGAATTTTCCTTGGGTGCCTCATGTAATCCTTAGTAACTGTCTCCCATTATCATAACCCTCCTTATCCAGTTGAAATGCCACTTGGCCCATGTGTTTGCACTTGCATGGATCCAGTGGCTGAAGAGGCCTGAATGACACCTGAATCATTCATCTTTCTCTCAGTAACCAAGGACAGAGGGTGCTGAGATTTGGACGTCTGTTTCATGGTGTAATGATAAGCATGCCAGGCCTCACTTTGACACAGTGATACAGGCTGTGACAACTCTGATTGCAGGCACCAACTCAGGGCTGGAGAACCCATCCATACAGTCATTCATCTGTTCATTCATTGGACAGTTACTGAGTCCTTATTGTGTGTCAGATTCAGTGCCAGCTCACTGTTTACACTCAAGGAGGGGGATGAGTACAGGCAAGGTACTTTACCTCTCTGATCCTCAGGCTTTCTAGCTATCAAATGGGAGTAATAGTGCTTGCATTACATGGATGTCATGATTAATGGAGGTCATTAATGTAGCTCAGAATCCAGCACACAGCAGGCATCTGATAAATTGCAGCTAGTGTCACTGTGTTGGAAAGGATGATGTGTTTTCTTCCTCTAAAGAGCTAAGAAATCTAAGGACATGAGTTATGCTGCAGATGCTCAGATGGAAGTCCTGGCTCCACTGCTCACTGAACAACCTTGGACCAATCCCTTCATCTCTGAGAGCCTCAGTTTCCCCATCTGAACAACTGGCAGCAACTCCACCCCCACTAGCCTTGTTAAGAGAGGCAGAAACCAATAACAGCCCAGCACACAAAACACACAAAGTATATGTAAGCTACCTTCCTCTGCCCTCACTGTCCTGACTCACACAGAGATTGTGGAAAGCTGGGACAGGGATGTGTCTGTTCACTTGCTATAGAGTGAAGTGGCCCTAGCAGAGACACTAACAGGTATCTTTGGACTTTGGTGAAGAGCAGGTTTATTCTTTCTATTGAGAACAGGGAGTGACCTGTACTCTCCAGAGAAATGTCCAACTCTCATCCTGAGAATGGTCCCATATTCTTATACAAACAGGAGTCAATGACTCAAGGTTTGCAAGTGACCTCTTCAGTTGATAAGGTTCAATTTTGAAATTTGGAGTGGATTTAATTTTATCTCTGCAAAAGCCCACTTCCTGCCCACCTTCATTCTGCAGCTTTTTCTTTAGAGCCTAACGGCCCAGACTGCTGTCTGGGACCCTGAGAATTACAAGTTCTCCAATATGTCCATCTGCTTGGCAGCCCAGTGAAGCTGTCACTGAAAGGTCCTCAGTACCCAGACCAAGAATCCAGCCATGCACATTTCTATTTCAAAGACTAATTTGGACAGATTATCAGCATTATAATATCAGGATATTTCATAGGGAAAAGATAGAATTTGGACTTCTCTACAGAAAATTTAAAAGTGCTAATGCTGGGCTGCTTCCTCACAGTACAGTAAGTGGGGCTGCAGCTACATAATTGGAGTGTGTGCTCTCCAGTTTGCTACAGATCGTTGCAATCCTTGTTACTGTCCCTGAAACTGGTGGAAAGGTCAGTTGCTGTCTGTTACCATGAGTGGGCTGGGCCTGGCCTCGCCCACTTATAGAAGGAAGGAATCTAATCAAAATGTTCTTTTTTATTTTTATTATTTTTTTTAAAAGATGGAATCTAGCTATGTTGCCCAGGCTGAGCTCAAACTTCTGCTTTTAAGATGTTCATCTACCTCAGCCTCCTGAGCAGTTTCAGAAATTCAGGTGCATGCCACTGTCCCCAGGGAAGTTGGAGTTCTCGACCTTGGGTGTGCACCAGAGTCACTACATGTGCTTGTGTAGCAAATCACTGAGTCCCACCCCAGAGTTAGTTGTTGACTTAGTGGGTTCAGGTAGGGCTGGAGTCTGCATTACTAATGTGTTCCCTGCAGACGCTCCTGCTATTTGAGAGTCACTGGTGGAGGACACAGTGAAAAGTCACACTTTGAGAGTTACTGGTGGAGAACACAGTGAAAAGTCAGGCTGCTTTTGTTCAAATCCAAGATCTGCCCCTTATCCTCCTTACTTATGTGACCCAGAATCAGTGCCCTGACCTGTGTCTCCATTTCCCCATCTGTAAAATAGGAATCCTACAGGTGAACCTCATAAGCAGGTTCTTAGGAACTGGGCAGGGAATGACAGTTAGAGGGTCTCAGGAACCTTTCAGTCTTGGTCTCACCACCTGACTGTCCTCTATAGGTGTTTGTGACTTTGGTACTCCTTTGACAATCAGAGCAGAGCTGTTTATTTGATGCCCAGTTTTAGAGGTTGGGTTTCTTCATATTTGTGGTTTGCCCATGAAAGTATGCTTGCATGAGAATGTTGCTGGTTATAGTGACCTTAGGATTTCACACAGCTGGTTTGAGGACTCCCTAAGAAGGATGGGAGGACAAAAAGAGGCCACTGTTTCCTTCACTATGAGCCTTCACTAAGGCCAGACCCTGCTCCAGTCCCTGATATTTCTCCAGAAGGAGCCAAAACCATGCCAGTGAGTCCTACTTGTAACTCTGTGCAACACATCCTGCAATCCCGTCCTGGCAGTACAAATGAATGTCAATGATGACAAGGAAATAAACAACATCTGGACACCTACTTTCCACTCAGACTATCAAATCTGGGAGACAGTCACTGCCAATAGGGGCTAACACAGTAGCCCTGCACATTCCTGGTTGGGGACACATTGTACCATCCCCAGCAAAGGATGGGTGCAGGGATAATGAGGGTAGAGTCCTGGGGACAGCGAGGGGTCAGCCTAAGGACAATTTGCAGCTTCCAGTAGTGCACAGTCTGAGGTATCCAGACCACTGTACCCTTCTCTAGGACCTAGAAGACCATGTATTCATCAGAACCTGAAGATGTGACCTCACAGCCACACAACCTCCTTTCAGTATCTCTTGGGTGCCCCTCCTACTCTCCAAATAGCACAGACCTCCCTTGTAGTTTGGGTGAGCTCCACTCCATGCTACAGCCACTGCCTCCTTCCCAGGGAGGGAAGGCAATACTCTGGTCCAAATTTGGAGGCCCTGTGAGCCCTGGGGAGGACCTGAGCACCAGCAACCCAGGGCCAGTGGCAGACTGTCTATGGGGAAATGATAGTCTATGGAGAAGTGATCTGCAAGACTAAGCTGACTGAGAAAGTTCCAGAGGTTCCAGATCTACTCCATGAATGTTTTGCTTCACTGTGGTGAGCAGAACTAAGCACCAATAATTAGGCCCCACACACTGACCACTGGTAGAGCACCTTGTTACCCTAATGCCTCAGATTCCTCTTCTGAAAAACAAAGGCTTGGTCTTCATACAGGCTCTTGAACTTCTCAGTCATGGAGCCCCATTTTCCCCAAAACAAAAGGTAATGAAGTACATGAGCTCAATTTATGAGGCACTAAAGAGCTGGGCAGCTGGGGCTGAGGCCAGGATGGAGTAAGGGTGAGGATTTATGCCTGGTTGGTTTTGTTCTTTCTCCTCACAGTGTGTGTGCACTCTGCAAAGTGCCTCAGTGCCAAATGCAGAAGAAAAAATGGTACAAGACTTGAATTAGTTAGGAGCACTGGTTTTGGAGGTAGCTGCCTGAGTTCAGATCCAACCTAATCTCTCCCCATTTTCCTTTCTGAAAACTGAGACTGATAATGCCCTCAGACATTATTGTTAATATTCAGAACACTATTGCATATGACAGGCCTCAGAACAGTCAGGCAGGTGACAAGTGCACTACAATGGGACAGCCCTAAACAACTATATAGCACACACTTGGTTCACACAGCCAAAGCAAAACCAGAGGTGGGTGACATTAACTCCTCTCACCAATGAGGGACCTGAGGCACAGAGAAGGTAAATAGGTTTCCCAGGCTCACAGTTTCATATGGCAATCTGGGGTACAGAGTCAGGCAGACTCAGCAACCAATAGTTCTAATTCTAATAATTAGAATTGGAATTAATAATTAATTATAATAACAAGTAGTTATTAGAATTAATATATTAAGTCCTGGAGAGAGCCCAGGTCCCTGAAAGATCTGACATAAGCACCTTCATCACATCATGAAACGAAAGACAGTTTTGGAACAGGATGGGTTCCCATCACTGAGTTAAACTGACCTGGGCCCAGGAGTATCTGTAAGGGGCTAGCTACATGTCATCTGGCCAATGCAATTCTCAGGACCACCCCAGTCCCTCCCAGCCAGCACTCATGAAGATCCACAGGTTCCCATGGTGGCAGAGAATTGGAGATTCAGATGGGCCTCCTGCCATCCAAGGCACAGGGGTGCATATTCAGGGCCCTACTCTGCTCCTTCTGCCCACACAGGTTCTCTGTCCTCAAATCTTAGTGCCAGTTAGAGGGTCTCAGATGCTGACTCTTACTCACTTCTGTGTGTCCTTGGGCATGTCCTTCTCTACCTCCTGCTCCTTAGTTTCTTCATCCGTCAAATGGATGTTTAAACTTGGCATTTCTAAGGGCCTGGTGTTCATCTATCCTGCCTATCCTTTTTCCCTGCCTTCCTCTCTCCAGTATTTCAGTATTTCACCTACAATGTACCAGGCTCCTTTCTAGACTCCATGTAAAAACAAGAGACTAAAATCACTCCTTTAATTCTACTTGTTTTATTAAATAAAGGTAAAAGACAAATCTCAGCCTTGCAGGAACATTTTAGAAAGATACACTGATACATAAACTTCCCCAAGATATTGTCATATGCACCAATGACATGTATAATGCCTGCTACATATTGGGTGTGCCCTGCGTGTCAAATGAACAAACAGGGCTTATTTTGTTGCACCATAACTTGGGACTGAGGTTTCTGAGTCCCAAACAATGTTCTACTGAGAGTGACCTATAAAGCTAAACCTGGAGAGATTTCTCCACTGGGCTTACTACGTAGGGAGGATCATCACATTTTTCAGTTCTCTGTCCCCTCCTCTTTGCCTACCCATCCCATGGGAGCCCTCATCTGAAGCACAATTAAGGAAGATTGTCCAGAAGTGTCTCCAGCAAGACAGGGTACATTCCCAGCTCCTGGATCAGGGTTTTGAGCTTCTGGAGGGGACCTGAAGGACAGGGGAAAGGACACAGCATCCTCTCACTGAACAACACTATTTATCTTATTTGTCTGTCCCCTACCTGCTGACAGTGAAGAGGAAATCAGTGGCAGATGATTTACCTCCAAAACCAGGGTATATCTTCCTGGATGTTTCTAGACTGTTATGTGCAGAGGGAGGGATGTCAGAGCCCACAGTTTTACCCTCAAACAGCTGTTCCATCATTTACACACACACACACACACACACACACACACACACACTATATCATTCATCATCCTTGCCATCCTTTGAGGACTGCATTCATAGAGGAGTGAACAGAGGCTCATAGAGAGTGGATCCTATGACACAGTCACATGCTACTTCCACAGAATTGTTCTAATCCACATGGCATTTTTTATTAGATCAGGACTTTCAGTCAGGGAGATGTGTCATCAGGCTTGTTTTATACAATAGAAAACTATATCCTCTGACACAGGACATTATCATCATTAATTGAGAACCTAGAGTCTTGGAGGTAGTCACATCCATAGTCTGATTCATCTTCGGGGACTTGTTACTGGTCATATTGTGTTGATAGACAACACTGATTGGCCTCCACACTGCACTCAGTAGCTGCGCAAGGGCTGGATCATCATGCGGGATGATCGGAGCGAAGATGTGGGACTTTCAAAGGAATGGTGCCAGCGGATGCCATCAATCTTGTGCAAGTGCTCTCCATTTGGATAGTAGATGCCATTGAGGTTGGAGGCACCACAGGTGTCAAACCACCACCCTGTGAAAGAGGGAGACTCAAGTGAGCAGGGCTGTTGCTCCTTGAAGAGCTACTTGCATGCAGAGGTGAGTGGGGGACAACTGACCCTCAATTCAGCCTGGTCATCTAGGAGCAGTGGAGCCTCCGGCCACCCTTCCAGGCCCCTCTGCACCTTCTTGCCATCTCTGCACTTTTCTGTTTCCCTTTTTGCGCCCTCACTGACTTCCCATTCTTCTGAATCCCGCTTGGTTCGCGTCACTTTCCATGGCGTCTCTCTCTACATGTGAATCTCTCCTTAGTGGTCTCTCGGCATGTGTCACAGTGTATGCCTTTCTCTATCAGAGGACATCTTTCCCAGCTGGTTGTCTGTGCCTGGTGTCTATCATTCCCTCTCTCCCAGACATCTGTCCCCAGGCACCCAATCCTCTTCCAGTTGTGCCCAGGGCTGCACTTCCTCTTCAGTGTTCCCTCTGCCTTTCCTGTTCCAGTGCAGTTCTGTCTCCACTGCCTTCATTTCTATCAGCCTCTGTCTCTGCCCACATCTGTCCTTGTCCCGGTGGTTCAGGTCTCTCCTGTCTCTGTCCTTCCTGCTCTGTCTCTGACTCATCTCATCTCCTCTCTCTGACCTCTGTCTCATCCCAGGAGCACAGCCTGAGCCAGAGGTGGTGAAGAATTTCTGCCTGGCCTTTCCTCAGTACCAAAACTAGGAGGAAAGTCAGCCTGAAAGGGACCTTAGGGGTTCAGCCAGGAAGGTACAGCTGAACCTAACTCACCTCCAGTCAGTGTCTTTGCACAATTGCAGGTACAGTTGTCATGGTCTGCATCTTGGGTACTGAAGTTATTGTTCCCCAGGATTTGATATTGCCCATTCAATACTGCACCACTGTGCTTGTCTAGAAAAATCCTAGAGGCCGAATGGAAGTTGACATAGGAGAGAGAGAGAGTCATGAAGCATGTTGAGTAAGGACCCCCCTTAGCAGCTTTGCCGGGGCTGGGTTTGCTTCCTGTTGTCCTCAGAGAAGGTGCCTCAGGTTAGATGTGATTCCAGGGTCAGTTTCCTCTGGATCCTCCTCCCTTGCTGCCTTTCAGGAACAAAGCACCTGTTGTATGCTGGGATTTCCTCATCTCATTAAGTGGGTCTTGGGGAGGGGTCACAGTGACCATAATGAGGACAACAGCTGTCAGTTTTTGAGCCTCCACCACAGGGAAGAGTTGAGTTTTTCTCATCTAAGCCTGATGACACCCTTTATAGAAAAGGAGATGGGATCCTGGGAGCCCAAGAAATTACTCAAGGCCTCAAGATCATGAAGGGTCAGAGGCAGATTCTTCCCCAGTATGGCCTGATTGGGGAACCACATACATTTTGTTGCCTGCTCACCATCTTGCACCCTGGTTACATCTCCTCATATCCACTTGTCTCTTCCAGGAAGCCCTCCCTGACCACACCAAGCCACACAGATTTATACCCAGGGCACCCATAGCAATGTGACCTGCACATCAGCAGGCAGCCAGGGGAGGGAGAGTTATATTTCTTAGACAGAGTCTGGGGTCCTCGCAGGAATGGCCAAAGCTGCCCATTGCTGACAGACATCAATTTGCATTCAAACCCCAGCTCCACCGCTCAGAGGATGCATGGCCTTGGGCAAACTGCTTCACCACTCTGACTCTGAATCTCAGTTTCTCCACCTATGCATGTGGCAATCACAGAAATGTTGACAGTGACCTTGGTCATCATATGGTATGAATAAAACAAGACTTAAAAATAAAAGGTCAAGTTTCCCAAACTTCTCCCTCCCTATAGCTGCTGTTCTGTGTTATAGTACAGATAAAAGCAGTAACTTTTGTCCCTTTAAGTAAAATTTTATACCTTCCTGTTCCCATAACATCCTATTATACCTGAGCAAGGCCACTATGATACAAAACTGTCACAGCTTGACAAACTGCCTTTGTTCTCCTTCTGCTCACCCACAAGTTCCATGACAAAGGCCCATCCCTTGACCAAATGTATAAAAACTCAGACCTGACCTTTGTCCAGTGCTGAGCCATTTTGGACATTGTAAGGTCAAGCTAATCTGGATGGGAGATTCCAAATTTAACAAACATGAATACATTTGTATGGTGATTGTAGCTTATGCATTGAGGAAGAAATGTGATACTTATGTCTTTGAAGATGTCATTTGTATATCTTCAACTTTTATTTCACATTTACCACTATCTAGGTGGCTTACTACAGATTATCTCACTTATGACATAGATATTATATATTATAGAGGGGAAAACCTGAGGTATGGAGAGATCAAGTAACTAACTTAGTGGCATATTAACAATAAGTCATGACATGGTATTGATCCTGAAAAGCCTGGCTCCAAGGCCTATGTTCTTTAGTGGAATGAGATATTTCTTCTGTTATTTCTGCTCCAAGGCATGAAAATGGCAGGTTCTATACTTAGGACCACAGACACTGCTGTGGAAAAATTGAGTCAAGGAAAGGAGACTCAATGGCTACTTGTGGGAAAGACTCAGCAGGCTGCCTGCACATCCTTCTGTGTATTTAATATGTACAGGCCCAGGAACAGGGACAGCACAGAGCTGTACAGTCAGGTTCTGGCTCACAGAGTGTGGGCCAGCTGAAGTCAGGAGGAATGCCCTGGGGGCAGCAGCTGTGGCATTATTTTCTGGGTGGTGACTGTGGACAGGCATGGTGTTAATGCTCTCTGAGTAACAACTCACTCAAACTCAAGCCTAGTGCACCCATTTCACAGATGAGAATGGGGACAGACTGGCCCAGGTCACTCAGGAAGAAAGGGGTGGCATTAATTTCAGCCAGTGCTTCAGTGGTCAGTGGCTTCAGTAGGATCCAGCAGGTTGTTGTGGAGCTTCAGGAAGAAAGTGTTATAGTTGGGGAGGGTCCTTTAAGGAGAGGTATCAGATCTACCTCATTGGCAGAAGAGGGCATTCAATAAGAAGAGAGAGATGGAGCACATCACTGAGAGAGTCCCAGTTACATTATGGATATTGAGTTTGAGGGGCAGGGAGACCTGGGTTCAAATCTAGACTACCTAACAAATTGCTTTTGACAGATGACTTCAGTGTCTCACTATCATTTTACTAAAATAGGCACAGTAATGCCCATTTCAAAGTATTGTTGGAGGGTTTAAATGGGGTGTCTGAACCACAGTAGGATTTTAGAAAATGCTCACTCCTTTTCCTAAACATACCAAGAACCAGACTGAGGAAGACATACAGAAATGTGAAGATTTTGCAGTGTCCTCATATTCAAGACCACTCTGGTTTGGACACGTTGAGATTCAGGCCAACTTGATGTGATTTGCTGAAGTGACAGCTGCCACACTTCCAGAAAGGGTCACAGCCTCCTGCTTCCCAGCCTGGAGACATTCCCATCTCACCCCAGGGAACAGAACAGGCTGGACAAGACACTTCTCCCTTCTGGGTCTGTGTCAATGACTGAATTGGTGTGATTGTCCTTGGAATGTTTCTTCCTGCTCTGGAGATGGTGACATCAGTGACATTCTCTAATCTGAATGCTAACCTGCTGACTCCAGATCCTATGAAGTGGGCCCAAATGAGGGACATATACGGAAAGAGGAGATAGATACACAAGGACTGACCTGTGGCACAGAGTCCTTAGACACTAGCATGGGACTTCAGAGCACCCACAAAACCCACCTGTAAAACTGCTCCTCACTGTCCAGATGGAAATGCTCAAAGTTGGCGTAGAACGCGTTGCCATCCCAGTCTTCCATCTCCACGCGCAGAGAGTAGTTTTTGCTGTTGCTGAGCTGGTGCAGTACCTCGTTCCCCAGCCAGTGCTCCCCAGCTGGGTCTCCAAAGCCCTATGGGGTAGAGGGGAAGATAGAGTGGGCTGAGTGCCCAACAGGGAGGCCAGGTCCCTGGGTAAGCAACTAGGTTTGGCAAACCTCTGAGGCCACTTATCCCAAACCATTGTTTCTGATGATCAGTGTAAGGAGCCTTGGGGAGAAAACCACCACCTTCCAGGGAAAAAGAGTAACACATTTGTAAATGTGAAGGCCCATTACAAATAACAGAAATCATTCTTCTCTGAATTCAGGAACAGAGAAAATTAATCTTTGTTGATAGAAATAAGAATAGTAACTACAGTTGAAGGGCTGTTGACTAGAGGAGAACACAAGGAGGGACTTTGAGTGCTAGAAGATTTATATGTCTAGGTCTGAGTGAGTCACATAGGTCAATACGTATGTGAAATTACTGGGCCGTATACTTCATATTTGTACACTTACCTGCATGAGTGCTAAACCTCAATTTAAAAAAAAAAAACTTTCACCAGGCATTTAAGTGTAGTGCAGACTTTGTTTGATGATGGGGCAGCAAATGCAAACTTTCAGCAACATAAAAATGTATAAAAACTGAAGAGTGTGTGAAGTGTCCTGTCACCAAAGCTTCTGGAGAAGCCTGATTGAGCATCAAGGACAGGAGACACAGAAGCCCTGATCTCTGTCAGTGGGATGAGGTGCCACTTACTAGTAAAGGTTGATATACAGTTTTCTTTTGTGTATTTTTATATATGAACCCCTGATTTCCCTTTGCCATTTTGATGATTTTTTAAAAGAACTCATTTGGTTCAAGAACACTCATGACCTAATTCAATATTAATATTTATCAAATGAAACAGCAAACACAGAGTAATAATGCACATAACAATATTGTTGTATTTCCTTGGGGTAACTTTTTTTTTTACTCTTGAAAATTTTAAGTATTTTCATGTAAACTTGTTAAATTTGCTTTACTCAAATTTAATTTGAAAAATCGGAAGGCAGTGAGGTAGCATATCTCATCTTGTAAAAGGCATAAGGTCTTTGAACTAGCGATTTCACATTATTGAATTTGACCTGAAAATGTCACAAATGTATAAAAGGGGAAAGAAATGAAGGTACCACCATAAATGTGTAAACATAAAATTGCTGTTCTGAAAATACAACTTGTTTTTCTATATTTTTAAAGTTCCTCAAATACAAAATACAGTCTTCATAAAGATTCAATATTATTTCTAAAATAAAGCTTTTTTGCTAATCATGTTGTAAAAAATAAAAAAGAGAGGTCATTTTCCACTTAAAAACACAGTTATTGGATATTTCTAGCTACATTAAAAATAAAATACAGTTTCAAACTAGAAAAAAAAAAAAGAAATTCATTTAGCAGGGCCAGGGTTGTGGGCCATATTTCTCTTTGGTTATCTCCTTAAATTTTCTAAAAAATACATTTAGCATTATATATCTTTTCCAAAAGTTGAAACAAAAGTGAAACTTTCATTCTTAGGAAATATTTCAAAAAATTTCAGAAGAGCTTCATTTTTAGAAGACAGTGTCCTCTAAATAATGAACACTGGATGAATCTGTTTGAGAGTAGGTGGTTTAGGAGAATGACCTCTTTTTCTGAGGAGTGAGGGCAAAACCACCTCCTCTCCCCCTACCCACATTCCAGCACCTTCACCAGCTTCAGTGTTGCCAAGATCGTCCCCAGGGCAACATTGTTACCTGCTTGTAGTCCTGCCAGTTCTTCTGGAAATTCACTGTGCCATTCTCACGGCGCTGGATGAGGGTCCAAGCTTCTCCATTGGTGCCCATCACACAGAAAACCTGGCAAAAGGAATAGCAGCTGGAATCCCCTGGACATGGCCAGAAGCCAGGTCCAGGGCAGCACAAAGGTGACTTGGCTGGTGGACCCCCAATCCCATCACTTTCAGAACAAAAGGTGGTCAAAGTCATCACAAAGATCCAGGCTTCAATGTTCCATCCATTGTAATCATTGTCTAAAGTGACAGCCCAGTGGTGCCCTCACTTGTAAAATGAGGATGTTCATATCTTAACCTCTTTGTGCCTCAGTTTCTCCTCTGCAAACTGGCATTATTGTGAGAATTAAGTGAGATTGATCATGTGAATGTTTAGAAGAGATCTCAAAACATATTAGGAGAGTCTTTCTAATCCTTATTATTAGAGGGTTGCTGGAAGGATTAAATGTGGATGGGGATTTGTCACTGTGTAAACTAGGGAAATTCTATTACTGCTGTCCTCCAGTGACAACAGTTTGCTTGCTACATGTGTACTATGTGTAAGGCTATAGTCAAAGCCCTGAGAATACTAATATTTTTGAGACAAAAATAATTCTTTCTCTCAAAAAGCTTAGCATATATAACAACTACACAATTCAGGCTATTGTTCACACTCAATTTTTTCTTATTAGTTCAATACATATTCGATATTTCATGAATGTGACTTGGCACTTGGCCCTGTACTGGATGAATTTTTGTTTAATCAGAGATGTATCAGGCTTCAGACTGGCTTTGTCCTGAGGACACTAGGATAGGTCAGGAAGAAAACTAATTATGAACATTTGGGTGCCTACAAGTAGGAATCCCAAGAGGGGGTCACTGGCAACCCTGAAACACTTCTTGAAAGAGGCAGTATCTGAATAATGGTATGCCTTCCAGAGATAGATGAGTGAACTAACATTTTCCAGGGAATGTGCTGCATGAAAGAGTATGGGCTATATGATGACATATTTATTTTTAAAATGGTGTCCTATATTATACTTTACTTAAATAAGTAGAGATGTATTTTATAAGAAATCTAATAGCATAAAGGGAAAAGTAATAGAATTTGCTTTTATTCAGGTGGTTGTAAAAATAATTGCAATGAAACCAACTATTATGAAATTCTAGCTAGAAGTTTTTACTAACACAGGACATTTGGGCTAATATCATTTTTCTAAAAGAGTCATTTAGCAGATGTATGAGAAATATGAAAGACACTCTGGGAACAAATTTAGCATGTCCATAACACACCAAAAAGTCAAAAGGTGAGTTCGGAGGAATTATGAAGCAGGACTGCTGGATAGTTGTTGCCATTCCCTTCCCCTTCTGGATGCCCCAAGCCCTACCTGACACTCAGGCTGTCCCCCAAACCCTCCCACTCAGGGAAAATTTGGAAGCTGCTCACTGAAGATAGTGGCATCTTTGTGGGCCCCAGTCACTAACATCCTGTAGGCCCCAATTTCTACTTTTAATTGGAAAAAAATACTCCTGCTGATTCCCTGGAATTGCAGGGTTTACTTATTCTGTCAGTGAGCATGACCTTAACCTGTACAGAGCTATTTCCTAGTACTAAAATGAGAGTCCTCTCTGGAAGGTGGCACTTCTACTTTAGGATCTTCTGCCCACTGCCCCACAGTCTGACCCTTATCTAGGTGCTCCAGAATTTAAAGGAACCCAAGTTCACTGGTATTTCATTCAGATACTGGACAAATATCTGTCTGGAAGCAGTCTGTCTGGAAAGCCTTTGGTTCAGCACCCACTGATACATTCACACACCTGCACACACACACACACACACACACACAACACACACACACACACACGTCAGGATTCCCTTACCCTTTTGGGTTTTATCACATTGGGAACAAGGATGGTGTAGACACCGTCCTCATTGAACCCAGAACTGTGGATGTCCTCACAGTCCTGGAACCCCAGCAGAGCTGCACCTATGGATGGGAATAAGCAAAAGTCAGCTGGAGATAAGCAAGGAAAGAAAAAGGACAAGATAGGGACCTGGGTGCAGGTCCTGGGTGGGGAGGTACAAGGATGGGAATATGAGCCAGACCTGAGAAGGTGACAGTGGGCTGAGGGAACAGCATGGTAAAGGCTACAAGGTGAATGGTCTGGTGTGAGCAGGGCACAGAGGCATATTTCGGGTCTGACACCCACCATGAGTGGGTGCTTGAGGTGGGATGCAGTGGGCAAAGAGTAGGCAAGGAAGGAAGAGGGGAGGGAGAAGTAGCAAAACCAGCTGCCCCTGAGTGTGATGCAGAAATGTCCAAAGCACCTGGTTCCAGAAGTGCACTGTGGTCAAAATGGGGCTACAGAGACTGAGCCTCAAAGCATGACATACCAGGGTATTCAGAGAAGGAAAATGGAGCCCTCACTCTAGCAAGGTGCTTCCCATTCCACCGAATGAGAGGCTGAGGGCCAAGAATGAAGGTACTCAGCCAAATGGCACAGCCCTCTCTTCTTAGGGCTTTCTTGAGTGTGAGATTGTGGGCTCCTGTCTTGGTCGAAATTCAGCAGACTTTCCCTGCAGCATTGAGCTCATGGCCCTCAATCTGCCTACCCTGGGTGCTGGCTACTGGCCTTCAACAACCATGTTTCTTCCTTTTAGATCTTATTTCTGATCTCAGGATAATGTTGATCTAATGTCTGAACCTTTCCAGGCCCATGGGCCTCTGGAAAAAGTGATTGTTGACAAATTCACCACATGGATTTGAAAACTTCCCTCTAATTCATTTGGTAGGATTCAATTGGAGATGTAGACTGTTATTCTATTGGAAACCAAATATTCTGTGTAGGACAATAAGAAGATGGAGCTCAACTTCCAATTGGAAAGGTCTCAGTTCCAAAGAAAAGCAGGAGATTATCTAAAGGTGAGACTTTCAGTTTTGGCCTCACACTTGGACAGTGGCTCCCAGAACCTGCATATGAGGCACCTGTCTGAAGGGGTTCTTGTGTCCATGGCACCAATGAGACAACTAGGACCTATATTCAGCCAAGCCTGAGCATAATGTTTCCAAGACACGGATCTCCACTGCCTACCTGGCTGCAGCCTCCAATTCCCTATCATCCAGTAAACTGGAGTCAAGATAAGCACAGGGAAGGTGCTGGCCTTGAAGCAAGCAAGGATGGGCCACATTTCTTCCAGAAAGTCAAGGGCTGAGTGAGGGTCTGGTCTGAGAATTCCAGCCATCTTTTCAAGGCCCTATGCTCTTTAAGTTTCCTAAGCCAAGGACAATAGTAGTAGCAGCAATAATAACAATAACAAACTAAAATAACCACTACTGTTGTGTTACAACGTTCTTCAGTGCCCATTTGAGTTTAGGGAAATGATTGAGAGTGAAGGCAGTACATAAAAATAGAGTGGGGTGCATTGATATACAGCACAGAAAGAACTCTGCATAGACTCCTTGAGATTATGGATTGGAAGTTTGTATCTATCTTGCCCCTTTTAGGCTTCAGGGTCCTTACTGAGTCCTTTTCTGTGTATGGTCTCATCTCATCCTTATTGCAAGAGCTCTGTAAGATTTTCATCTCTATTTCACTGGTGAGGAAAACTGAATGTCTGGGAAATTAAAGGAGAATGCAGAGTCCCAGTGCTAGCAAGTGATGGATCCAGGGATGGAAATCCATTGAGAAGCTACACTCCTTTCCTGCCACCTAACCTTCTACTCTTTGCCTGGGAAATCAAACCTTCATAGGAGGAACAAGAACCTTCCAGGCATCCTTTCTGGGTGACAGTAGAAGGTGTTTAGGGAAACGGTGCCTATGGTGACACTATTAGACAACCTCCAACCTACAGATAAGCCGATTGCTGGTAATGCAGAAGAATAGTCTTGCCAGGAGCCTACAAGAAGGGGGGCCCCATCTCTGTGCTTGGGCTAAGCCTCAGATCCCACACATCAGACCTATTCTGCAGCCTCACTGCTAGGATCTGGCACAGGCCTCTAATGGGTTTTGATCACTCCACATCTTGTGGTCTGGAAGGCATCCAGCTCTTCCTTGGGCTTGGTGTACTTAGGATGGAGCCACAGTGGGATCCTCTGCCTCAAGTCCCTATCACTCATGGTGCCTGGAATGCATCATCACTGTTATTAGATTCCTTCTATTTCAAGGCTTTTTTGGTTCCCCATATACATCTAGCATCAACAGGAGCCCCTTTCTGGCCATCCTCTCATTTAGGCATTGTCTATTGCCTGAAATGAGGCCCTCCTTTTCCTACTCTCTCAGTTCTCATGTTACAGTCACCACTCCCTGGCATGGTCCCTTAGGCCAACACTGCTGTGGGAGCATTAGGAACACTGATGGCAGATTATCTGACACACAGTAGGCACTTGGCAGAGAAGTTCTGGCTCCTTCTGAGGCCTACAAAGGGGTTCAGTTTTGGCTTTTTGTTGTCAAGAGAAAGGCCAGCCTGTGTTGAGCACTGCTGGATTCCTCACACACAGTATTGGGCCTGGCTTCCCCTGGATACAGAATAAACATTTGTTGACTGAATAACTGAAGCTGGAATCAGGAAGCATTGGCCCCTGCAGAAGGAGCAGTGAGTGCTGAGGAGCAGGGCTTCTCCAATTGGGACAGGAGGCCTCCTGCCTTCCATGTGGTTCACTTGGGCTTTGGGGTAGAGCATTAAACAGGGGTACATTGAATGACATATCGTTATTCTTTAGGGAAACTGATTTGTAAGGATTGTCAAGGAATAGCCAAATAAGTGAGGCTGAAGGTATATCCTAGAAGCCAAATTCATCAAGCTGTGCTGTTCTTGTCCTTGTTAACACTATCACTTCATTTGAAAAGATGGGGATACTGAGGACAGGAGTAGGGAGGGGGAAGACCCAAGCACCTATGGAGTCAAGAGGCAGAGTCTTTTGTGTGGCATCTCTTAGGACCACTGCTGTCACTATTATTACTGCTTATTGTTATTTCTGTTGTCTAGATGGCCAGGAGGGTGTGACCTTTCCCAGGATGGATCCAAACCCAAAGTTGAATAGGGCTCCTGCCCAGTTCCTGCAATTATCCCCAGTTTTCTGTTCCAAATTCCCAGCTTGATTACCTGGGCCCTGGGCTGCCAGGATAATGGCCTCTTGCAGAGTTTCTAGGAGCTGGCGCTGTTTTTGATGCTGGAGGTTGGACATGTGGCCAATAGCTTTCAAGCTGTCCTGGATGCTGGTGAAGGTGCTGTTGTGGAGGTCAAGCAGCTGCTGCATCTTCCCCTTTAAGTCATGGAAGCCAACCAGCTGGACCTCTTGCTGTGCTTCCGCAATACGCATTATAGGGTCCAGGTAACTGTAGGGAAAGGTACATAAGGCTGAGCCCACTATCCGACACCTCACTGATACCCCAAACTGGAGACACACAGAAGGGTAGAGTAGCATATTTGGGGTCACATATTCCACAGTCCCTGTCCATAGTAAACATAGATTGGGGAAGGGAATGATGTGGACTGGGGCCCAGTGGAGAGCAGAGGTCAGTCACTCAAGTAGAACACCAGCAACCAACTAACCAACCAAAGTCTGATTCCAGTAACCCAGAATCAGAGGGACAGTGCTGGGAGGGGAATATTTTACTGGACACAGCCTTGCAGATCCTTTCTCAGACTCACAAATAAATTCATTCAGGGCAGAGGTAATTACTCCTAGGCCCCAAATAACAATCACAATTTGGGTACCTTAGAATTCTAGAATTTTAGGTGTCTTCATGGATCAAGTGCTACTTAGTAATGTCTTCCATCTCTGTGGGTTTTTATACACCTGCTCAACTTAGCATCACTGTCCAGTTCTTGCTGCCTGAACATTAGGGTGGGGAGAATGTGATAAGAGCCTCTCCTAAGGTCATCTATTTTTCAAGGAGAAGATGGTCCTTATAGCTGTGCACTGCTCGCAGAATGTGCAAGGAATAACATCTTGTTGACAAGGTTGACACTGAGCAGAGCTTGCCTCTCAGAACTCTGACCTTGCAATTCTGTCTTCATTTACATGGAAACCAACATCAAATCAGACTGGGGTGTATGATTTCACTGCTGTATCTACTGCCCCACTACTATTTTTTTATTTCTATTTTAAGTATTTACCCTGATTCAGATCTTCATAAAATGAAGCAATGCTGACTTTCATACTATAAACTGGTCAGCATGCTGTCCTCAGGGAAGGGAAGCAGGTGAACTGCATCAGGTCATTTATTTGAAAATCAATAAGGCCAATTAAATATGTGGATTGCATGTGTGTAAACCATATCTTGATAAATCAGTTAAAGTTTATAAAATGAAGAGAAGAACAGGGAAGAAAACAGAAAGGCAGAATAAATATGCCCTAAGCACCAAGAATCTGCCCCTTCTCTGTCCCTACTCAGTGCTGTCAGAAGTGCCCTAGTCCTGCCTGCACCCCAGCTCAGCCTCAGCCCAGTCTCCTTGCCTACTCTCCTCCACGTTCTTATGGACTCCAATCCTGGTTACAGTCTTTCCATCCCGGGTTCAGTCCCAGGCTCAACCCCAGCCCCAGCCCTAGGTGCAGACTCGGTTCTAAGATCCAGTCCTGGTGGCTCAGTCCCTGCTCCATAGGAACCAGGTACTAACACCCACCTGTTGTGGCCATACAAGTCTCTCAGTATGTTGCTCTGATCCTGCATGTTCTTCTCCTGCCTGTCGATGGAAATCAAAGTCTCCAGCATCTGGTTCTCCATGGGCAGCAACTGGTTCAGGACCTGCAACAGCAAGCAGGAAGGTGGGACCTCTGAGCTCTGCAGAAGATACCATCAACCTCCCCACAGGCCTTTCACTCCTGATACTTCCTGACCCAAAGCCACTCTTCAAGTCATTAGTCCAAGTGATCACTCACCACTTATTCAGATATATATCCTGCCTGAACTGATCCCTACATTTGCACCCTTTATCAGTGCTTATGACAGTTGCAGTCCTCTTGCTCTCAGGCCTCAGGAGGATCATCCTTGACCCTGCATGCAAATGCTGCCAGTCACCCTTCCAAATGATGCCAGACCACTTCCCTCGATGGCCTCCACTGTCATCCCAGCCTCTGTTGTCTCTCCTGAAGGGTAATGCATTGGCTTCCTCACAGGACTCCCTGCCCCAACCTTGTCCCCTGTAATCCATATCCTACTTAGCAGCCTTTCCAAATGTCAGCTCTCTGCTCACAATCCCCCTGCTGCTCCTTCTATTCTCACCATCATTTGCCAGGCCCATGATTCACTTGGCTTCTGTCACTGTTCTGGCACCATCATGCTGATGCTCATACTCACCGGAGCAGCCAGCAGGGGCTGTCTGTTGTACAACTTGCAAGGACAAATGCCTATATGGATTTTCTAAGTTCTAGCCTTGTCTGTCTGCCAAACAGGGCTGTCACAGTCTCTAAGGGCCCTGTAATCCCACATGCTATAGTTCAACCCACAGAGCTGATCTTTCTCACAAGTCAGAAAGCAGGGTTGGGCTGAAACCATGCTCAAGTTATAAAGTGAACAGTGTGTCCTCAGGCTCAGCACTTGCAGGTGAAGAAAAAGTTCCCATCCAACTCCTTCCTCATGGCCCTTTCTTTCCTGCTGTCACTGGCTCAGAACACCTTCCCTACCTTGTCCCTCACTCCTTCCCTCACTCTCTCACTCAGTTTTCAGTGATGTCTCACAGGGTGGCTACCAAGTCCCTTGGGAAAGCCACTGTTTCCCAGGAACAGGTGATGAGGTTGGCCGGAAGCCAGGTTGTAGTTACTGTATCCTTCATTTCTTCCTCTCCTTAATCTCTCTGGTGAACCCCCCCACCCCCACAACTACTGACAGTGCCTTTTCAGGTTACATATCCTTGTGCACCCTGGGGTGCACCTGGTGGTGTTAGGATTGATTAGAGTAGGGTTTTCTTCTAAGTGGGTCCCAAATTCAGCTCCATTTGGGAGCTGTTTAGAAATACAAATTTCCAGGTCTATCCAAATCTGTTACTCAGAGACTCAGGCATTCCAGAAGTTTGCCCTTCAACAGCCTCTAGCTCCATCTGGTGCTGGTTCCAGTGTAAGAATCCCGGGTATGGAGACTGCAAGGACCCAGAGCATCTACCAGCCTTTGGTCCTCAGCTCTCCATCTTCTTCCTCAATGTCATCACCCACTACAGTTCTCCCAGTTCCCACCTGCAAATAACTCAGAACCCCCACCAGCTGCCTCTCCATTTTCCATGCTTCCTGAACACCAAATTCTATTTTCTCACCTCCACATTCATCCTACCCATAAACAAATTAATATGTAAATAGGGAGCATTTCACAGATATGCAAAAACTTTAAACACTAGCTGTAGTTTTGAACTCTTGTATTTACTTGTCAACATGTCTCTCCACTCTCAGGAATTCTGTACAGGGCTCAGATATGGGCAAAAGAAAAGAGACGAATTCATTCATAGGAATAGATCTAAGTGGGGACCTATTGTTCTCCAGGGTCCTATCCCATTACAGGATTAGAGTGGCACCTTCTCTGTGAATATCAGAGTGTCACTCTGACACATTGTCAGCCCAGATATAGGTAATGGACCACAGTCTCCCAGCCCCCCTCCAGCCATCAGAGATGCTCATCTTTGTCCCTTATACCACTCTGTCCTTAGCCATGCATTTGGGTTCTGTCTGTGCTATACTCTCATTATGGCTTTAAAAGGTTTTCTTGTCCTTGAGCCTCACTTTACAAATCAGTGGCATGGGACAGTAAACCCTTTCTTTGTTTGGACAGGACATTTGAAAGGGGCCTTAAATAAAGAATGGGAGAGAATTTGGACAGGACCTGGGGAGAAAGGATGTTGACCCACAAATGATGTGGGTTTCTGGATGAACAAACTCTGAGGTCAAGGAGCTCTGCTCAAGCCTGGTTTTCTTATTATTTGCATTACTTATATAAAATGAACTTTGCTCAATGGATAAACAACTATGCCCATCCATCCAATGGCTACAACTTAGCAGTGAACAGAAAGGCACCATTCATGCACAGACAAATCTCAGCTATGCCACACTGAATGAAATAATCCAGGCTCAGAGGACTGCAGGATTGCATTTCTGTGACTTCCTCAGAAAGTTGGAATCTGTGATTGCCAGGGGCTGAGGTTTAGGAGAGGGAGTGACTGTGTGTGGTGGTATTGGCAATGTCCTATATCATCCTTGTGGTGCCTACAACACTGCACATGTTTGTCTAAATTCATAAAACTGTAGGTGGAAAGGGTGAATTTTAGTGTGTGCAAATTATCTGTTACTAAAAACCCCAACAACTTGGAATTCTAGAACATTTCTCAAATACAAGTAAAATATAATATGAAATATGTTTCCTCACACATACCTGCAATTTCAACATTTGGGAGGCTGATGCAGGAGGACCACTGTGAGTTTGAGGCTAACCTGGGCTACAAAGTGAGTTCAAGATCAAGCCAGCCTGAACTGCATAGTGAGACCCTGTGTTAAAACAGGCCAAAAAAAGAAGAAGAAGAAGAAGAAGAAGAAGAAGAAGAAGAAGAAGAAGAAGAAGAAGAAGAAAAGAAAAGAAATATGTTTCTTCAAACCAGTGCCTCTATCCTGAGTTTCATTTGTATTTTCCTCAAGAAAAGAATTTTCTTTGTCTTTTTTGTGAGACAGGGTTTCACTATATAATTAAGGTTGGTCTTGAACTTACTAAGTAATGACAATCCTCCTGCTTCAGCCTTCCAAATGCTGGGAATACAGTTGTGTGCTACCACACCTGGCAAGAATTATTTCTTGATGATCTATTATGTGTTAGATTCCATACTACTGAATCACACACAAAAAAAACCTACCAAAATTTTCTGAATCCATAGTCTTTCTATTAACCAAATCATTTACATTGCAATATTGACAAGTGCTATGAAGAACAAAAACCAGATAATGCATGGTTTTGGGTACAAGTTGAGCTTGAGTGGTAAGGAAACTCTCACCAACAAGGGTCACCTGAACTGAAAGGATGAGACTCAGCCAGCTGTGGGGAGGCCAGAAGGAGGGGATTCCAGGTGGAGCCATGTGTAAAGGTCCTGTGATAGATGGAAGTATATCTGATATTTGAAAATCAAGGAGATCAATGATAATGATCTACTCTGCATGTCTTTTCTGTGGAAATTGGTGCATGTGGTTCATGACTTGGAAAGGCAGTTTTCAACTGAAGATATAAAAGTTTAAGCAGAAAGAGCAGTGTCTCAGATCAATGAGCTTGGCCTCAAATGGCAGCTTTCAACTCAATAGCTGGGTGGTCTTGAGCAGTACATCTATGTGATAGGACCTCTTCCCTGAAATGATGAGAATCCTAGCTCCTTGGCTCACACTGCTATTGGCCTCAACTTTTGTTCTCTGCCTCCCTGCTTCTGGTTCTTTGGCATAGGTAATTGGTTTCCTGCTGAATTGGCCCTTCTGCATTTCCCAACCTCAACCTACTCAGGCCTCTGTCACTTCATGCCTGGTGAGTACAAGAGCCACAAGGTCTCCTCCTTGGTTCCTAGCATCTACCTGTGTCCTACACTCTAGCCTGTGAAATTAAAAGCAACAGTGTCATTATGCACCTAAAACTTCCATGATTGAAGTGACACTGAGGGCAAAGGCCAAAGTCCTCACTGTTGGCCACAAGACCTTTGTGGCTGGCACTACTAACCTCTAGGATTCTGATCACACTCCATTTCTTTCACTGCCCCATGCACTTGACTAATTCTTTCCTAGAAGCCATGAAACCCAAGGGTCCTTTAGTACAAATATGCCCACTTCATTTGTCCTCTAAAGGCAAAGATCACCTCCTTTGTAACTTTCTCACAAATGATCTGCACTCAGAGAGCCAGCCCAGGCCACAGCTTGCCCTCCTCTGCTTCCCCTTGTATCACCATCTGACACAGTAAACAGCCTCTTTCACAACCTCTCTTCACAACCTCTTTCTCTTCCTCAGCCAGAAGAGATGAACTGTTTTTTTCTTGCTACCTGCTTACCTAGGATGGATCTGCCCCATGTTCAGTGTGAATGAATGGCTATGAAGAGCCAGCTTCCCTAATTCATTGCTGCTAGTCTCACTGTTTTGCACCAGGTCCATCCCTGCTCCACTCTCACTGAATATTCTAACCTCTCCCCTCAGTATCCTTTGTGGACTCTGGGGTATATGATCCCCTGTGTTAATGATGACAACTCCAAAATTGCCCACTGCCCTCAGGCCCAGTCTTACCTTCTGCAGAGTCTGCACGGAGTTTTTCAGCTCATTCTCCAGGTTTTCCATCCAATTGCCAGTCAACATCCACATGTGCACAATGGGTAGCTGGTTCCTCTTAGTGCTGTCTAACTGCTTTTCATTACCTTTGGCTGCAGTCAGAGTGGCCACCAAGAGGAAGAGGCTGCTCAGGATCATAGCTGGCCAAGAGAGCATCCAGACTTATGGTGACAGAGAGAAGAGTTCACTCAGATTCTACACCGGGTGTCTTGCCTACTACTCAGCCTTATGACTGGGAAATATCAGTGTGGCCTCTGTTCCTGAAGACACAGGTCTTCAGAGCTGCTGCAGCTGCAAACCCCTGTGTGGCCAACTCTACCTGCTTCTGTTTATACTGTGAGTCCCTCACCTGCAGGGCTTGTTGGCCTCTGTTCCCACTCCCCAGGCTGCATCTCACCTATGTCCTCTGGTCTCTTTTTTCCTCTCCATTCTGCCCCCAAGCAGTCACACTGGATTCTCTGCATGTCCTGCCCCTAAGGTCTGACACTGGTGGTGGGCAAGCCTTCCCTACAGCAACGGAATGAAGACATGCACACACACATACAGCACACTCAACAGTCTCACTGGGCATCTCATCTCTTTTCCTGGCCTTGTTTTCCCTCCTATCATCCCTAACAACCAAGGACATGTTTTCAAATGTCAGCTCTGAAGTTTCCCATTCTCAGCCTCTTCACTTTCTTCCCTGAGTTTCCTATTAGCTTGGAACATCCCTGGCAACATGGAAAGCAGAAAGTAGGGTAGAGCAGGGTGAGGCTGCAGAGAGGCAGCCCAGTTATGTGTTTCTGGAGACTCAGAAAAGTGAGCACACTAGTGGGGAGCTGCCACTTTTTCTCACTTCTTTCTGAGGGCCTGAGAGTGTCTTGCTCCCTACAGTGGCCCTGGCCAGGTTGCTAAGAAATTGTCTTGTGCTGGGATAGATTGCCTGCAGGCTGTAGTAGGGTAATGAATCATAGAGATGAGTTTCAGGTGCAATGGGATCTCCCCCTTGTCCTCCTCAATCAGAAGTGCTGGCCCTAAATCCTCACCCTGGGGTCCAGAAGACCTCAGTGGGCAGCTCTACCTCTCTGAGATTCCATTCCTAATCTGTGTAAACCCAGAAAACCCCTATCTTTTGCCTGAGGATGGCATGTGGGAACTCGGCCTGGGAACTGAGGGATTTCCAGTTTGCTCAATATTTGAATCCTATTAGCTGCATAACTTTGGGCAGTTGCTCACCCTTTCTAGACCTTGGTGTATTTCTGAATGAGTGCAATAACCCTTTCCATTTTGAAGGGCAGGAGAGTGAATTGAGACAGGGCAGTGTGGGTATCAGGTTAACATGGAATGAATATTTTCTATTCTATGAATATGTCTCTCTCCTCTAGCCCATGGAATACAAATCCCATGAGGGTAGGGCTTCCTCCTTGTGGCTGTGGTTGCTTCATAGGATCTGTCCTGCAACTAGAATGTGACCTTTGAGCTCTGTCATCTCTTGGCCTTACCTCTCTCCCTGCTGATTGCCCCAGGCAGGGATCCCAGTCAATACCTACTTTCTTTCAGAAGTACTGCCAGATATTACTAAGTATAACCCATGGTTCCCAAAAGTGAGAATTTTAAATGTGGAGAATTGGATAAAGCAGGCAGAAATTTGAGATGGGTCAATGCTAGGAGAGAACAGATTGTCCTAGAAACTCTTTCAACATGGAGTTTGGTGAAATTCATATTGTAACCTTCATGTGCTGCAACAGTTACTGCATCTGCTACTTCTCCTCCTAAACAGCAAAAGAGAAAACATTATGAATAAGGTGGAGAGACTCTCCTGGCCCACACCTCTGGAATTCCCAGAGTCTGGGGGATGATCCTTGCTTGTCTAAGTACCAACAACTTGTTCAGCAAGCTATGATGGCTGGGAACCCCATTGGACACTGTTGCTTCCCTATTACATTTAGACAAGGCCCCATTAATCTGTAACAATTGATACATGAGCATCATAGAATAGAGTACAAAATTTTAAAAGAACTAAAAGAGTGTAATAAATAATTACACTGGGACATTTGGAGTTCATTTTGGGAGTTCTGTACATGATGCCACCAGACATTAATCATCTTGACCATTCCTGTCTATTGACAGGCCAATACCTTCATTTTAACATGCAACTACAAAAGTTTGCAGTGGATAGAAATAGGGCAGCGTGGAGGCCACAAATCACAGAGGATATGTTACTGGGAATGGGGACTTACATAAAATTTGTGCAACAATTGACTTATTCTTAGAAGCATCTGAGCAGATACATCTGATGATGAAATAAGCATGGGCTCTAGTTTCCAAAAAGGTTGGCCAGTTCAGTCCTTTCTGCATATTTTACATGAATCCTGGGAGCCTCATGCTCAATTCCTTGCTACATTACAGGAGACAATCTGTAGACATATTCTACATTCACAATTTACTGAAATTATAGTGCATCAATTGGCCTTTGAGAATGCAAATAATGGCTTAAACAAGGATCTTGGGGTGGCTAGGGTCACAAAGAATCTTAAAAACTATTTAAAATCTTGTCAAGATGTATGGACCATATCTTATGAAAATTCAATGCTGGCCCAAGCTATGTTAAGTCTTACAAAGGAGAACAAAAATGCCAGTGTTCAGTGTTTCAACTGTGGGGCAAGAAGACATATTCATAAATAATGCACTGCTCCAGCCAAGTTAGAGGCTACCATTCTACCCCTCACAGGAGATAATAACAAGCCAGCTCCCAGCCTTTGTCCTTAATATAATAAAAGAAATCATTGCACAAGGAATTGCCATTCCAAATACAAAGACAGCATTCCCATTATGGGAAACAAGAAATGGCCCCATTCCAGGGGCCTTTCTGTATAAGCAATAAGCAGCAATTTTTAGTAGGTCTCTGGTGGGATATTTAATTGATACTCCTCCCTTCAGGGATCCCTTAGGTTCAACATAGAAAACAACAAAGGAAGGAGGGAGGTTTCATAGCATCACTTCTTTTTTAATTTTATTTAATTTTTTTATTTAAAGAGAAACAAAAGCATGTAAAGGGTAGAGATAATACAGAATTCAAAAAAAAGATAAAAAATAAGAAATCACTAGTTAATATATTACATATTGTCCTCTTAGAATAGTTGTTCAAGTTACAAAATTAAAGCATATAAAGTAGATAGTCAAACAGTGAGAGTGTAAACAGCTACACATGCATGAATCTCTACATGTATTTCTATACTTTCTGTATTAGAGGGAAAGACAAAACTTAGCAAGACAAAACAAAACAAATTCCTATAAAAACATGAAACCAAAAAGTCGTATAAAACCACAGTACAAGGTGATCTACAATGATTACTGTGTTGTTTCTTATTGTCTTCATTAGAATGTCTATATCATCAGGCATAATTGAATATAGCAGCATAATTGAGTAAAGCAGTAAATAACAATATTAGTAAAAAATAAAACATTGTAGACAGTATAAAACTTCAAAGGCAGGTAATAATCAAACCATAGTGGATATTCTAGTGGATTTTGTCATCTTAAGTACAGTTGCCTATACTCTCAGACTTGATACTATCAATCATAACAGCTTTGAATAAAATCTATCAATACAAAACAGTGATACAACAAACCAGATTCAATTACAATCAGTCATGGTAAAACAGTGTAGTTTTACAGAGCTTTAGATTAAGTTAATAGGAAATTAAGGATGATTACCATACTATATCCTGTTATTTTCAGGATTGCTGTCTGTGCCCTCAAATCTAGTACAGGTAGAATGACAGGAACAGAATATAATACATCTAAGCAGAGTAGTGTGAGTAATGTGGGTTTTAAATCCTGGTTCACTATTAACAATATGGTGTATCAAGGCCATCTATGTTAGCAATTCTAGTTATCCTTCTCTGCCTCATTTCTGCTATGCTATTTTTCTGCCTTTGTTTGTCTAGTTTTCTCTTTCAGTCTACTGCCTGTCCCACTCATTGAGAACTTTCTGCCACTGTTCCTAAAATCCTGGTATTTTTTTCTTTCTCTCTAGAATGTTCTTCAGTATTCTCTGGAGGGTTGGATTGGTGGTCACAAACTCCCCCATTTCCTCTTTGTCATGGAAGCATCTTGTTTCTCCATTAATTTCTAGTGATAGTTTTGCAGGTACATCAATCTGGGCTGGAGGTTATTTTCTTTTAGGGCTTGGAAGACTTCATTCCAAGCTCTTCTTCTTTTTTTTTTTTTTCAAATTTTTTTTATTTAAAGAGAAAAAAAAAAAGGAAAAAGTTGGAAATATTATAGAATTTGAACAAAAGAAGATAAACAGTAAGAAATCACTAGTTGATACATTACATATTGTTCTCTTAGAAATAGTTATTATTCCAAGCTTTTCTTGATCTGATGGTCTGTGTCAAGAAATCAGCTATGATTCTGATGGGCTTACCTTTATAGGTAATCTGCTTCTTTTCTCTGATGACTTTTAATATTCTGTTTTTATATTGAATTTGTGGTACCTTGATTATTATATGTCTGGGTGTAGATCTGTTTTGGTTATAGGTGGCTGGAGTTCTGTATGCCTCATATAACCAAATGTCATTTTCTTTTCCCATGCTTGGGAAGTTTTCCTTAATTATTTCCGTGAATAGCCTTTGTAATTCGCCTGTATGTATTCCTGCTTCTTCATTCATATTTCTTATTCTTAAATTGTAGATTCTCTTGTCATCTTCTAGTCTTTGTATTGTTACTGCCTGTTTCCTTGTTGTTTTTAAGAGATCTCTCCTTTCATGATCACACACTGCAAACTTGTTTTCAAGTTTTGATTGTCTATTCTTAGTTTCTTTAAAGAAGTTTTGTCAGCTTTCAGTGGAGTTTTTAATTTCCTGGTAGTCTCTTTGAATCTGCTTCATGTATTCTATATTTTCTTTATATTCTTTCTCTCCTTTTTTTATGTTCCTCCCTTCCTCCATCTATATCATCCTGAGAGATGCTTCTTGAGAGCATTTCTTTTATTACTCTATTCATATCTTGCTTTACCTGATTTAATATTTCAGTTTTGAGCTCATCTACAAAGTCCTGAAGATATCTCTTAATGTCCATTGAAGCCATGTCTGATGTTGTGTGTTTGCTGCCCTCAGTCTCCCTTGTTTTTCCTTCTCTTGGATCAGTGGTCTCAGGGTTCTGGGCTTGGGGCCTCCTCCTGCCTCTCTCCTGTCATGGCCCTGGCTTCCTCCAAACAGGTTACAGTGCAGGTCCCAGCCCCCTTCCCCATTGGACAGGTTTCCTCCAAAGCATGCTGGCAAGGGAACTCCACCCTCTCCTGACTGCTCATGTCACTGAGGTGTAAGCAGCAGCTGTATTTGCCTGCCCCTCCCCACTGGGCCAGCCAAACTTCAAATGCCTTCACCTGGTTATTCCTTCTAAGCACAGGGAATCAATTTGGGATGGCTCACTGGGTCCCAGCCAGGGGCACAGCCCAGTCCAAGCAAATCCCACGTATCTTCTCTTGGGAGGGAGGAACCAACTGAAGTCACTGTCTCTCCCAGTTCAGGCTCATCCTGACCAATTCCAATATGTCACCCATTTGGCCATACCCTTCCTGTGGTGGGGGGTTCATTCCCAGCACTGACCTAGGATTAATGAAGATCTCTTCACCGGCTCCACTCTCTGTTGGACTCATCAGCCTCTGACTTCAGCGCTGCTGTGCTTCCTGTGAGTGGTGGTGGGAATGAGTTTGGGCAGCTCTGCCTGCTGGTGCAAATTCAGGCCTTTGCAAACTTGGTGGGTCTCCATGAATGAAAACACTGTGTCCCATAATTTTTAGCTGTTTCACTTGTAGTCCTGAAGTATTTGATGAGATTTTTAAGTTTTAATTTCTTCCCATGTCAAGAGGATCCATCTCCCTCTGTCTGGGTCTATCTAGGATGTTTTATTCTGGCAAATGAGTTGTTTCTCCTGGGAGGCTTTGTATTTTGTTGCTCACTGATCAGTCATCTTGTCTTCCCTTCATAGCATCACTTATAAAGAAACATCTTACACAAGATCCAAATGAAGGAAGGCTGGTGTGAAGGATGTAAATAAAAGGAAAGTATTTTCAGGGCTTAGTGGACACTGGGATTGATGTGTCTGTTATAGGCATGTAGAAATGGTCTCCATTTTGGCTTACTGAGGTCACCACTACCTCATTAGTAGGGCTTGGTTCACCTCAGCAGGCATTACAGAGTGCAACTCTCATATCTTATTCAGGATCAGAAAATCAGGCCAGATCTTTCAACCTTATGTGGCCCCTATACTTGTAAATCTTTGGGGTGGGACCTTTTAAAGGAATATGGAATTATGTTAACCAATGAGCCTATTATTATCATAAAACAAATTATGAAAAAGATGGAGTATCAAATAGGCTCAGGTTTGGGAAAGAATTTATAAGGCATCCCTGAATCAATATTAGCAACCCCTAAATTAGACTTGCAGGAAGTGGCTATCAGCTCCCTTTCTGCTGGGAGCCATTGATTCTTTTCCCCTCAGAGTGGCATTGCCACTTTAGTGGAAAACAGATACCCCAGTCCAGATGGATCAGTGGCCCCTAAATAAGTAGAAACTAGCACATTAACATCAATTGGCACAAGAACAGATTCAGTTAGGACATTTGGAACCATCTACCAGCCCCTGGAACACTCTCAAGCTTGTTATCCCAAATAAATCATGAAAGTAGAGATTGTTATAGGATTTAAGGGCTGTAAATTCATGCTGATAGCTGATGGGGGCCTTGCAGCCTGGCCTCCCATTCCCTGTTTCTATCCCTTGAGAATGGCCATTGATTATTATTAATCTAAAACACTGTTTTTCATGATCTCTCTACATCCCTTTAATCATCAATATTTTCCTTTCTCTATACCCAGTATCAATTATAAGGAACCTATAAGTAGTTATCAGAGGACAGTTTTGCCTCAGGGAGTGATGAATAGCCCCTCACTATGTCAGCATTTTGTAAGTCAAGCCTTATAGCCTGCTCAACCAAAATATCCTCAGGTTTATGTTATGTCAGGCTTATGTTACCTCAGGCTTACATTATATGGATGACATATTATTGCTCACAACATCAAAGGCACAGCTGCATGTTTTGTTTGCTACAGTCAAGAAGAATCTTAAGAGCGATGGTATCTGCATAGCTCCTTTAAGGTACAGACCTCCTGCCCTTATCTGTATTTAGGACCCCTCATTATAGAATGGGTAGTGAGACCTCAAAATAGAAAATGAGACGAGTGTTTATTGCCTTTAAATGATTTCCAAAAACTATTGGGGGACATTAATTGTATTAAACCAAATTTAGGTACGCTCCATATCAATGAACACATTTACATAATACTCTACCAGGAGAGCAGTGTGGAAAAGAGGCAAGAATGTTAGACCAACCAAAGCTACACGCCACTGTATCTCACATCCAGCACCTGCATCCTGCTACCATTACCACCATACCTAACAGAAAGGTTGAAGGGAATGCTAAAGATGATAAAGCAAGGTAAAGAATGAACCACAGAGATCTGCAAGATTGTCTGGTATAACAGCCCCTCCAAAGCCAGGGCCCAAGCCTAAAAAGACGTTTGCAAATAAGGGAGAGAAGGGACCCAAAGGGAAAAAGGTAAAAGCTGATGCCTAGCAAGGATGAGAATAACCCTGCAGAAAATAGAGATGCCAAAACAGACCAGGCACAAAAAGCTGAGGGTGCTAGACATGTCAAGTGAAGTGTGTGAATTTTTGATAACTGTATATATTTCTGGTGACTGTACAGTTTGAAATACTGTTTTTATGAAGTTTTTAAATAGATACAGAATTTTGGTTTACTTTTTTATGCTATGTTGTTAGCACACAGAACATTTCATTGTTGTTTTTGAGAGAAGGAGCATATGTCACTAGTACAATGTCTCCAAAGTTGGATCAATGTGGGGAAAGCACCTTTCCCTGCTAGTTTTGAGAGACTTCCTCTTGGTTCCCAGGAGGAGAGATTTCCTGATGTTGACACAAGTGGCTGCCTTGGCATAAATGCTCTGTGGTATAGGACAACTCCCAGTTCATTTTATGTCCTCCTTTTCTCTTCCATCAGCATAAACTTAACTTCCTTAAGCCCAGAGACTTTTTGGGACCTGATTCCCAAAAATTGTAACTTGTGTGTCAGGAAGTCTGGTCTTGCCAGTGACATTGAGATGGTGTCTCACAAGAGTAGTGATTTCCTTTTCTAGATTGTGGGTCTTCAGACTGATAATTCTGCCATTTTCATTTCCTGAAAGTCAGGGTTGGGTTGCGAAAAGTTGTTAGACAACCCACAAAATGTGAAATGTCAACCCTCACTCTAAACTTTCCCTACTTCAGAGCCTCAAATGAAGACTTCATTGAATTTTATAGTGGCTCTCTAATTTTTAGTAGTCTATCCAAGAAAGGAGTTTGAAACTTGTTGTATACTGCTAATGAAATACCATGATTGTTTATGAAAAGTATCTTTAATAAAGCCAGATACAGTTTGAAAAAATACTCTACAAGTTACACACAAATTAATACACCATAGCAACTAACTCTTGAGGCACAAAATAAATTACAGTTGATGGAACAAATGTTACAGAAGTAACAGATATATTGAGTTAATACCACCAAACTTTTATTATTTTTAAAATTTTATTTAAAGAGGAAACAAAAGCAAAACAGAAAAAAGTGTAGCAACAATACAGAATTCCAAAGGGGAAAAAAAGAAAAAAAATCACTAAGAAACCACTACTTAACAAATTACATACTGTCATCTTGGAAATAGTTGTTCAAGTTAGAAAATTAAAGTATACAAAGCAGACACTCAAACAGTGAGATTACAAACAGTTCTGCTCAACAATCTAACAAAAACTTAGTAATATGGTCATCTATTTTACACACTTAAGCATACATGCAGTTATATCCTTTAGAGCACTTTCATTTTTTCTCTTTTTTACAATAGCAATTACACATTTTGGGTTTTATTACTCCTACATTTCTTATTACTTTTTACACTAGAGACACAATATGATATTTATAAATATGATTCTTATTTATTTCACTAATGAGGATAGTCTCAAATTGTCTCCATTTACCTATAAAGGCCTCAAGATCATCCTTTTTTATAGCTGAGTAATATTCCATTGTATAAAAATACCACATCTTTTTCATCCACTCTGCAGTTGATGGGCATCTTGATTGTTTCCAAGATTTAGCTATTACAAATTGTGCTGCCATGAACATGGGTGCACATATATCACTGTGATATGACCTTTTCAGTTTTTCTGGGAAAATATCCAGAAGTGAAATAGCTGGATTAAATGGAGCTTCCAATCCTAGTATTCTGAGAAATCACACGGATTTTCATAGTGGCTGCACTAGTTTACACTCCCACCAACAATGGAGCAGTGTTCCTTTCACTCCACAGCCTCACCAACGTTTGTTATCAGTTGATTTCTTGATGGCAGCTATTCTTTCTGGAGTGAGATGAAATCTCAATGTTGTTTTTATTTGCATTTCTTGCATGACCTGTGATGGTGAACATTTCTTCATATATCTACTTGCCATTTGTATATCTTCACACACAGAGAACTGTGTGTTCATCTTAGATGCCCATTTTTGGAGCAGGTCTTTGAATTTGGGGGGCTTGACATTTTTTAATTCTTTATATGTTCTTGATATAAGTCCTTTGTCTGAGGGGTTGCTGGCTAAAATTCTTTCCAATTCTGTGGGTTTTCTTTTCACTCTGTTGATGACTTCTTTTGATGTGCAGAAACTTTTGAATAATATGAGATCCCAGTTGTTGATTCTCTGAAGTGTTTCCAATGCAGTTTGCATTTTGTTCATGAATTCTCTGCCTACTCCAATGTCTTCAATGTCTACCTACCTTATCTTCCAGTAGATTTAGTATTTCTGTTTTAATGTTCAGTTCTTTGATCCATTTAGACTTTAGTTTTGTGCATGGTGATAGGCATGGATCTAGTTTCAGTCTATGGCATGTGGAGAGCCAATTTCTCCAACACTATTTATTAAAGAGGTTATCCTTCTTCCAGTGAACATGTTTAACCCCTTTGTCAAATATCAGGTGGTTGAGTGTCTTTGTAGTTGTGCTTTCATCTTTTAATCTGTTCCATTGATCCTCAGGTCTATCTCTTTGCCATTACCATGTTGATTTTATCACTGTGGTTTTGTAGTAAATACAGTTGCAGGTCAGGAATTGAGATGCCTCCTACCTTGCCTTTATTGCCCAGAACTGTCATTGCTATTCTAGGTTTCTTCTGTTTCCAAATGAATTTTAGGAGTGTTTACTCAGGGGTTGGGGATTTAGCTCAGTGGCATAAGTGCCTGCCTTGCAAGCATGCAGTTGTGAGTTTGATCCCTGGTATCAATAAAAAAAAGGAGTGTTTTCTCTAGATCTGTGAGGTATGTCAATGGCATTTTGATTGGGATTGCATTATATCTGTATAACAGTTTTGGAAGTATGGCCATTTTCACAATATTGGTTCTTCTTAGCCAAAAGCAAGGAATATCCTTCCATTTTCTAATATCCTCTTCAATCTCCTTTTTTAGCATAGCATAATTTTCAGTATATAGGTCTTTTACATTTTTACACTGATTCCTAAGTATTTCATTTTTTTACATGCTATTGTGAAGGTCGGTATTTCCATAATTTCTCTCTCTGGGAGTTTTTTGTTTGTGTACAGGAATGTTACTGATTTTTGAGCATTGACTTTGTGCCCAGCTATACTGTTGAATTTGTTTATTACCACTAGTAGTCTTTTAATGGAGTTTTTTGGATCTTCTATATAGAGTATCTTGTCATCTGCAAATAGTGATAATTTAACTTTTTCCTTTCCTATCTTCATTCCTTTTATTTCTCTCTCTTGTCTGATTTCTCTGGCTACTGTTTCCAGAACTATATTGAATAGGAATGGTGATTCTGGATATCCTTTTCTTGTTCCTGATTTTAAAGTGAAAGTTTTCAGTTCTTGTCCGTTTAGTATAATGTTGGCTGTTGGTTTTTCATATATGGCCTTTATCAGATTGAGGTAGATACCATCTATTCCAAGTTTCAGTTTTTATCACGAACATGTGTTGGACTTTATCAAAAGCTTTTTCTGCATCTACTGAGATAACCATGTGGTTTTTGTTTTTGGCTCTGTTGATGTGCTGTATTACATTTATTGATTTGTGTATGTTAAATGATCCCTGCATTCCTGGAATGAATCACACTTGGTCGTGGTGTATAACCTTCTTGATGATTTGCTGCATTCTATTTGCCAGTATTTTATTGAGAATTTTTGTATCAATGTTCATTAGTGAGATTGGCCTCACTACCTCGGTTGGGTGTTTCTCTGGTTTTGGTATGAGAGTAATACTTGACTCCAGGAATGATTTAGGGAGGATTGCTTTCTTTTTGATTTCATTGAAGAGTTTAAAGAGTATTGGCATTAAATCTTCTCTAAATTTCTTGTAGAATTCAGCTGTGAATCTATCTGGACCTGGGATTTTCTTTGTTGGTAAGTTTTTAATTACGTTTTCAATTTCAATAGCTAGTATTGGGTTATTCAAAATTGCTGCATCTTCTTGGTTGAGCTTTGATAGTTCATATGTTTCTAGAAATCTGTCCATTTTTTCTGTGTTTTCCACTCTAAATTAGTAGAGATTTTCAAAGTAGGTATTCATGATCTTTTGAATTTCCATGGGTTCTGTAGTGATTTTCCCCTTTTCATTCCTTAATTTGTGAATTAGGGTTTTTCCTTTCTTTTTCTTTATAATGTTAGCTAGAGGTTTGTCTATTATGTTTATTCCCTTAACAAATCAGCTTTTTGATTCATTAGTTCTTTGTATTTTTTTTAATTTCAATTGCTTTGATTTCTGCTCTAATTTTTACAATTTCCTATCTTCTATGAGCTTTGGGTTTAACTTGCTCTTCTTTTTCTAGAAGCTTGAGATAAAGCATTAGGTTGTTTATTGTGCTGGTTCTGTTTTCTTGATATGACAATTTATTGCTATATATTTCCCTCTTAAGGCCACTTTCATTGCATCACACAGATTACAGTATGTTGTGTCCACATTTTCATTGAATTGTACATATGATTTTATTTCTTCTTTAATTTCATTCTGTAGCCCACTGGTTGTTCAGAAGGTTGTTATTAATTTCCATGTATTTGTATTGGTTTTGCAATTTATTTTCCTATTAATTTCCAATTTCAGTGCACTATGGTCAGATATTATGGATCAAATAATTTCAATACCTTTGCATTTACTTAACAATGTTTTATGGGATAATATATGGTCTATTTAGGAGAATGTCCCATGTGCAGCTGAGAAGAATGTGTATTCTGATGTGGTTGGGTGGAACACTCTGTAAATATCTACTAAGTCCAATTGCTCTCAGTTCTACTATTTCTTTGCTGAGGTTTTGTCTAGTTGATATATCTCTTTGTGATAAAGGGATGTTAAGGTCCCCTGTTATAATTGTGTTCTTCTGTATTTGGTTTTTCATGTCCATTAGTGTCTGTCTTATATAATTGGGTGCTCCTGTATTTGGTGCCTATATATTTATAATTGTTAGTTCTTCCTCTTGAATTTTTCCACTAATGAGTATGTAGTGACCTTCTTTGTCTCTTTTAACCTTTTTAGGTTTGAAGTTCACATTGTCTGCAAATAGAAATAGTTACCCCTGCTTTTTTCTGGGTTCCTGTTGCATGGAATACTGTTTTCCAATCTTTGAATTTAATATATGAGTTTCCTTTTGAGTAAGATGTGTTTCTTGTATACAGCATATTGTGGGATCATGTTTCTTGATCCACTCCATCAATGTTTCTTTTGATAGGTGAATTAAGGCCATTAACATTTATGGATATCACTGATATGTACTGGTTTGACTTTGCCATGTTTTGTTCCTATTGTTGGTTTCCAGTTTTTCTCCCTTGTTTAATTTCTTGCCCAGCCTGGTGATTTCTTTCTGTTGTTCTGGAGATTGTCGTCATTTTTATCTCTGTCTAGTATGTCTTTCAATACTCTATCTAGGGTTGGTTTGGTGGATGTGAATTTCTTCAGTTGTTCTTTGTCATGGAAGTATCTTGTTTCTCCATTAAATGTGGAACACAGGTTTGCTGGGTACATCAGTGTGGGTTGAAAGTTTTTTTTTTTTCAGGGCTTGAAATACCTCACTCCAAGCTCATCTTGACATAAAGGTTTGTGCTGAAAAGCCTGCTATAAATCTAATGGGCTTTTCTTGATAGGTGAGTTGTGTCTTTTCTCTAACAGCTTTTAGTATTCTGTTTTTATGCTGTATATCTTAGATCTTAATAATTATGTGTCTGGGTGTAGATTTATGTTGGTTGTGACTGTTTGGTGTTCTATATGCCTCACTTACCTGCATATCAGATTTTTCCCCATGTTTGGGAAATTTTCTGCTATTGCTTCTGTGAATATTTTAGTTATGTCATTTGCATTGAGTCCTGCATCTTCACTAATGCTTATTAATCTTATATTGTTTCTCTTGGCATCATCTTGAAGCTTCTGGATTGTCATTTCATACTGCTTTGTTGTTTTTTGAAGTTTTATCCTTTCAAGATCACTAATTGCAATCCTGACCTCAAGGTGTGGAATCCTAGCTTCATTTAAACAGTTTCACATGCTTTGAATAGAATTTTTCATTTCTTGGATGCCTCTGAGTTTGTTTCATGAATTCTGCTTGTTTTCTATATTGTTGATTCAAGGTTTCAATCAGTTTCCCATGCTCCTGTACTTTTTTCTCTATTTCTTCTTTAGTTGTGCTCAGCAACTCCTTTACTAAAGTTGTTATTTCTGTCTTTACATGGGAGAGTACTTCTAATTTGATCTTTTCTATAGCCTCATTGAGTTGTTTTTTTATTTTATTTGCTCTTTTCAGAGATTTCTGATGCCTTACTTTTGAAGACCTCTATTTCAATGTCTCCTTTACTTGATCCTGGTGGATTAGATATTTGAGATTGCATTTTGCTTTTTCATTTTGCCATTTTCCCCTTTTGGGTTAATATTTGGTCCTTCAATCCCACTAGTGTCAACTGTTGGTAGTACATATCTTGGGGGTCCTACTGTAAAGTTTGTATTTGTCCAATTGCTGGGTCCCACAATGAAGAGGTGGACCAGTCACCTGACTTCCTGTTGCAGAGCCTATTGGGTGAGTCCTATGTTCTTCCTAGGCTTACAAGCCTAGGAGTACTGATGAAACTCAACCCTTAGTTCCTGCTGTTATTACATATTCAGGTTGTTCAGAGTCACCAGATCTCTCTGTTTATATTGTTTGTCTCAGGTGGGACCCTATTGTGTCTCTGGGTGTCCCACAAACCCCCTTAATTTTCTTCAGGTTGGAAGAGGCCTTGTTGGCACCCTCTTCAACTTACCTGATATTCTCTGTGTGGAGGAAAGACTCACCTACCCACTAGCCATGCTCACCTATGGCCTACTTCTGGAGGGGGCTTCTCTGTTTTTCCTGTTTACCCACTGAAGGTGGCAAACTCTATTCCTATTTTAGGGGAAAACATCTCACTGAGGGAAGCCTGCTGAGTTCTTCTTACTGAGTTTCCCCTCAATATTGCATGGTTAATCCATGCAGTTCAAGGTTCTTGGGGGAGGTGTGGGAACCAAAGATGAACAGCAATGCTAGGTCCAGGAGGTATGGGGATCCCTGATGGCAGCAGTGGGAGTGCAGGGTTGTTCATCATGGGTTGGGGTTCCTAGGTCCTGAGGTGGTGGTCAGGACTGTGGGACACAGGAGGGGCCAGGTTCTGGTCCAATCCTGTGAGCACCTCTGGCTGGAGTTCCCGGGTCCCATAAGGTTGTCTGCAGAGTGAGCTGGAGTCACAGAAGGAGGCTGTGTCTAGCCCGACCCCATGTGCTCCTCTGGCTGGATTTCCTAGTCTCATAAGGTGGTCTGCAGAGACAATGGGAGCTACAGGACGGGCCCCGGTTTAGTCCAGCCCTGTGTGTGCCTCTTGCTGGAGTTCCTGGGTCCTCCCAGGTGGTCTGCAGAGACTATGGGAGCCACAGGAGGGGTCCATGCTTAGCCCCGCCCCATGCACACCTCTGGCTGGAATTCCAGGTCCCACAAGGTGGTCTATGGAGACTATGGGAGCCACAGGAGGGGACCAGGTTTAGCCCAGCCCCTGAATGCCTCTGGCTGGAGTTCCTGGGTCCTGTGAGGTGGTAAATCAAGCTTTTGAGCAAATGGACTTAGTAGATGTCTATAGAGTATTCCACCCCACAACGTCCGAATACACATTCCCCTCAGCTACACGTGGGACATTCTCCAAAACAGACCATATAATGACTTATAGAGCATGCTTAAGTAAATATAAAGGAATTGAAATTATCTCATGCATACTATCAGAACACGGTGCAATATAATTAGAAATCCACACCAAAGGAAACCACAAGAACTTCATCACATTGAAATTAAAATTGCACCCAATGAAAAGTCAGTGAGTCACAGCTGAAATTAAAGAAGAAACTGGACAGTTTTTACAGTTATGATGATGACAATGCAACATACCAGAACATGTGGGACACAATGAAAGCAGTTTTAAGAGGAAAATTTATAGTAGCAAATCCCTATATCAGGAAAACAGAACAAGCACATATGAACAACTTAATGTTGAACCTTAAAAAAAAAAGAGTAGGCTAAACCAAAAACTCATACAAGGGAGGAAATTATAAGGATCAGAGCAGAAATTAACACACTGGAGACTAAAACAAACAATACAAAGAATCAATGAATTGAAGAGTTGGTTCCTTGAAAGATTAAATAAAATTGACAAACTCTTGGCCAACCTTATAAAAAAAAGAAAGAAAAGACCTAAATCTATGCAATCAGTTATGAAAAGGGTAAAATTACAACAGACTCTGTAGAAATTCAGAAAATCACCTATAGTTACTTTAAAAACTTGATTCTAATAAGCTGGAAAATACAAAAGATATAGAGAGGTTCCCAGATACATATGAATTACCAAAGGTGAATCAAGAAGATATAGAATTCTTAAATAACCTAATGTCAATAAATGAAATTAAAGATATAATTAAAAACCTATCAACAAAGAAAAGCCTAGGCCCTGATGAATTGATTGTTGAATTCTATAAGGAATTTAGTGAAGACCTAACACCATTACTTCTCAGACTCTTCAATGAAATTGAAAGGAAAGCAATACTCCCAAATTCATTCCTAGAAGCAAGCATAACTCTGATTCCAAAACCAGAGAAGGACCCAACTAAGAAAGAGAATTATAGGCCAATCTCCCTAATGAACATTGATGCAAAAATTCTCAATGAGATACTAGCAAACAGATTGCAGCAAATCATCAAGAAGATTGTACACCATGGTCAAGTAGGATTCATCCCAGGGATGCAAGTATGGTTCAACATATGTAAATTCATAAATGTAATACATTACATTAACAGAGCCAAGGAAAAAAATCTTATGATCATCTAATAGATGCAGAAAAGGCTTTTGACAAAGCCCAGCACCCATTCATGATAAAAATCCTACAGAAAATTGAAATAAATGGTATCTATCTCTATCTCTCTATCTCTATCTCTATCTAATAAAACTATATTTGACAAACCAACAGCCAACATCATACTACATGGACAAAAATTGGAAGCTTTCACTCTAAAATCAGGAACAAGACGAGAATGTCTGCTGTCTCCATTCCTATGCAACATAGCCCTCAAAATTTAACTAGAGCAACTAGAAAAGAGAAAGAAATAAAAGGAATAAAGTTAGGAAAGAAAGAAGTCAAAGTACCATTATTTGCAAATGACATGATACTCTACTTAGAAGACCCCAAAGACTCCACCAAAAGACTTCTAGATTTAGTTAGTAAATTTAGTAATATAGCTGGTTACAAAGCGAACACTCAAAAATCAATAGCTTTCTGGTACATGAATAACAAATTTTCTGAGAGAGAAATCAGGAAAACAATACCTTTTACAATAGCATCTGAAAAAATGAAATGCCTAGGAATCAATCTAGCAAAAGGTGTAAAAGACCTTTGCATTGAAAACTGTAGCAGTCTGAAAAAGGAAACTGATGAGGATATTAGAAAATGGAGAGGTATCCTGTGCTCTTGGGTAGGAAAAACTAATATAGTGAAAATGGTCATACTTCCAAAGCTGTCATACAGATTTTATACAATTCTAATCAAAATTCCAATAGAATATCTTACAGAATTAGAGAAAATAATCCTAAAATTCATCTGGAATCATTCAAGACCTATAATAGCAAAGGCCATCCTGAGCCACAAGACAGAGAGCATCATAAGCCCTGACTTGAAATTATACTATAAAGGTATTGTGATAAAAACAGTGTGGCACTGGCAAAAAACAGACCTGAAGATCAATGAAATAGATTAGAAGATATAGAAATAACTGCAGACACACTAAGTTACCTTATCTTTGACAAAGGTGCCAAACATATTCATTGGAAGAGATATAGAATCTTTGAAAAATAGTGCTGGAACACTGGCTTTCCACATGCCAAAGATTAAAACTGGACCTATATCTTTTACCATATACTAAGCTAAAATCAGAATGGATTAAAGGTCTTAATATTAAAGCAGAAACATTAAATCTGCTGGAAGATAGAGTAGGTATAACTCTTGAGGACATTGGCGTAGGCAAAGACTTTATGGATAAAACCCAGAGTGCAAAGTACTTAATGCAATGAATCAACAATTGGATCTCATCCTACTGAAAAGCTTTTGCATAGCAAGAGAAACCACTAACACTGTGAAGAGAAAATATTTGCCGGCTGTTCTTCAGATGAAAGATCATTATCAAGAATGTATAAAGAACTAAAAAGCTCAGTCCTCCCAGATTTAAAGACCCAATCCAAAAATGGGCATCTGAGATGAACACACTTCTCAGATGAAGAAGTACAAACAGCAAATAAATACATGAAAAAATATTCAACAGCACTGGTTGTTCAAGAGATGCAAATTTTAAAAATACTGAGATTTTACCTCACCCCAGAAAGAATGGCTAGTATGAAGAAATCAACCAATAACAAATGCTGGAGGACCTGTAGGGAAAAAGGAACCTTTCTCATTGTTGGTGGGAATGCAGACTGGTGCAACCATTGTGGAAATCAGTGTGGAGATTCCTCAAAAAAGTAAGATTGGATGTCCCATTTGACCCAGCTATTCCCCTTCTGGGTATCTTCCCAAAAGAATTAAAAATATCATATCACAGTGATATATGTACACCCATGTTTATAGCAGCATAGTTTATAAAAGCCAGATCTTGGAAATGAACTAATCAGCTAAGAAATGCCCATCAACTGAGGAATGGATAAAAAAAAAAGTGGTATTTCTATACAATAGAGTACTACTCAGCCATAAAGAATGATAAACGGGACATTTTCATAAGTAAATGGATTTACCTTGAAAATATACTTTTAATGAAATAAATATGTCATGCATGCATAATCATTACATTGTTTCATTAGTAGGAAAAGGAAAAAATGTGTATTTTTTCACAGAGAGAATGACTCCAGCCAAGCAATGACTCAGACCACATCTTCTTTTGACTAACCCACTGTGAGCCATTTTGAGTTGACTTTTGGATGTTTCAAGAAATTTTTGATGTGCTATAAAGTTTAGAATTTTTGCATGTGGATATCCAGTTGTTCCAGTATATTTGTTGAGAGACAATCCTTTCTTCACTTAAATGCTTTTGCATCTTTGCCAGAAATCAAATGTCTGTTTTGTGGGTATCTATTTTGGGACTTTATATTGGTACTTTGCTGGTTTGTATATCTTGATATCAATGCCATTTTGCCATGATTGGTGTAAATTTATGATAAGTCATAGGATTGGGGAGGGTTGGAGCTCTAATTTGGTTCCTTTATCAAAGTTGTTTTGACTATTTTGAGTCTATTTATTTTCACAAAAATGTAAGAATCAAAATATTAATCTATATGAAAAATGATTTTGACAGTTTGATAAGGGACTGTGTTTTTTGATCTCTATTATTTTCTTCTATTCATTTTTAGTTTCATTGTTTCTTTTATTTTTAATAAATAAAAATAAATTAAAATTAAAATAGGGAATCTAACATTAAAAAAGTCGTGTAGGCTTAGGACAGGTTCTCAATTTATTTTTATGCCAATTTATTAATATTAATTATTGCATGCCCATACCACATCAAGCTGATCCCAATGAGCCATCCTTACTTGTTTAAGTTTCTGCAACTTATTCACAAATCTATGATGGATGAGGTCTCCATTGGGCCCTGTTACTTCCCCATTTTGGCTAGACAGGACTTTCATAAATGACACATGAACATCAGAGGCTAGAGTATAAAGTTTTGATACAGTTAAAATGGAGTGTAATTAATACTGGAGTATATGGATCATTTACACTGGGACTCCTAGAGTCCATTATAGAAGCCCTGTGTATGACCCCACAAGATATTAGACATATTGTGTGTTGTTGTCTATTTGCAGGTAAATATCTTCATTTCAATGTACAGCTAAAAGATCTTGCAGTAGAAGAAACAGGCAGAAATTACAGCAGCAGGAAGGCAGTCAATCATAGAGGATGTGCTGCTGGGAACAACACATTATGCAGATTTTGCACAATTGATCTAACCTAATGAAGCACATGACAAGATAAACTTGGTGAAAAAACAGGTACAGGCTATTATTCTGGAGGAGGATATGCCAGTCTAGTCTTTCTTTCGTGTCTTAAAGAGGTCATGAAAGCCTTATGTTCAATTCCTTACTGGATTATAGTAAGCCAACCACAAACATAGGAAATGAGGAAGTAAACATAGGAAAAGAGGAATTTAAACTATCATTATCCCAGGCCCAGACAGATTCACTACAGAATTCTGTGGGAAATACAAAGAAGACTTAATGCTGATACTCCTAAAATGCTTCATTGAAAATGAAAGAGAAGCAATTCTCCCTAGGTCACTCCTGGAAGTAAATATCACTCTAGTACCAAAACCTGAGAAAGACCCAACTAAAAAAGAGAACTAAAGGCCAATCTCGCTAATGAACATAGATGCAAAAATCCTCAATAAAATATTGGCAAACAGGATGCAGCAAATCATCAAGAATATTATACACCGTGACCAAGTGAGATTCATCCCAGGCATGCAGGGATGGTTCAACATATGTAAATCAATAAATGTAATCCACTGTATCAATAGAACCAAAGTAAGAATCACATGATCATTTCTATAGATGCAGAAAAAGCTTTTGATAAGATCCAACACCCATTCATGATAAGAATCTTACAGAGAATTTGAATAGATGGTCTCTACCTCAATATGATAAAGGCCATCTATGACAAACCAACAGCGAGCATTATATTAAATGGCCAAAAACTGAAAGCCTTTACCTTGAAATCAGGCACAAGACAAGGATGTCCCTTATCAATGCTCCTCTTCAATATAGTACTGGAAATACTAGCCAGGGCAATTAGACAAGAGAGAGGAATAAAAGGAGTAATAATAGAAAGGAAGAAGTTAAATTATTATTTGTAGATGACATGATACTCTACATAGAAGACCCCTGCACCTCCATTGAAAGACTCCTACATATAAAAAATAAATTCAGCAATGTAGCTGGATACAAAGCCAATACTCAAAGATCAATAACATTCTTATACACTAACAACAAAATCACCGAGAGAGAAACAAGAGAAGCCACACCCTTCACACTAGCATTCAAAAAAAAAATGAAAAACTTAAGAATTAATCTAATGAAAGATGTAAAAGAGTTGTACAGGGAAAATTATAATACCCTGAAAAAGAAATCAAAAAGGACCTCAGAAAATGGAAAGACATCCCTTGTTCATGGATAGGAAGAATAAATATTGTGAAAATGGCCATTCTCCCAAAATTGTTATACAGATTCAATGCAATTCCAATGAAAATACCACTAACATACCTCATAGATCTAGAGAAATCACTCCTAAAATTCATCTGAACCAGAAGACACCTAGGATAGCAAAGGAAATTCTAAGCAGTAAAGCCAAGGCAGGAGGCATCACAATCCCTGACTTGAAGCTATACTATAAAGCTACCATAATAAAATCAATATGGTATTGGAATAAAAACAGACCTCAAGATCAATGGAATAAACTAAAAGATACAACTACAAACACACTCCACCATCTTCTCTTTGTTAAATGGGCCAAACATGTTCACTGGAAGAATGAAAGTCTCTTTAATAAATGCTGCTGGAAAAGATGGCTATCCATATGCCAAAAACTAAAACTAGACTCATGCCTGTCACCATGTAGTAAACTAAAATCTAAATGGATCAAAGTTCTAAATATTAAACCAGCAACACTAAATCTGTTAGAAGACAAAGTAGGTAAAAATCTTGAAGACATAGGGGTAGGTAGACAATTCATGAACAAGAACCAAACTGCACGTGAAATACTTCCCATAATCAATAACTGGGATCAAATTTTATTAAAGGGTTTCTGCATGTCCAAAGAAATCTCCAGCAGAGTGAAAAGAAAACCTACAAACTGGGAAAAAATATTAGTGAACTGTTCCTCAGACAACAGACTTCTGTTTAGAACTTATATAGAATTAAAAAAAAAACCACCTCCACTGAGGGCCCGCCCTGCCACCGGGAACTCAGCACAAGCCCACTTCAGGGGTAAGCTCCCCAGAAGCTCCACCAAGGGCCCGCCTTGCCACCGGGAAGTCAGCGCAAGCCCACCTCAGGGGTAAGCTCCCCGGAAGCTCCACCGAGGTCCCGCCTTGCCACCAGGAAGTCAGCGCAAGCCTGCCTCAGGTGTAGGCTGCCCTGAACCACAACCAAGGGCCTGCCCTGCCACCGGGAACTCATCGCAGGCCCACTTCAGGGCAAGGCTGCCTGGAACCTCCACTGAGGGCCCGCCCAGCCACCAGGAGCTTGGCACAAGCCTGCCTCATGGGTAGGCTCCCTGGAACCTCCACTGAGGGCCCACCCTGCCACCAGGAACATCAAGGAGGCCCGCCCATGACTAAAAGCTGCCCTGGACTGCTACAGATGGGCCTGCCCTCCCACCTGACACATCAGAAGATCTCAGCGGGATCCAGTTAGTGTGAGAAAATTTGGAATTTTGCTCCGAGGTGGTGAACTTTGGATTACACCAGACTGACTAATGTGGTGAGTATACCCCTAAAATAGAGGTGTACAGGGGATAAATAGGGCCAGTAGTAAAACCCCCTACAACTAACTGTAAGACTTCGATGTGTCTGAAAAGTGTGTGTGATCCCCTCCTACACATAGAAAACACCAGGCAGAGTGAAAATGACAAAATGAAAAAGTAAAAGGCAGTCTCAAACATATAGTTCACCAGAAGCAAGTAAGGAGACATTGAAATAGAGGACCCCAAAAGTAACACACCAAGAATCTCTGAAGAGATAGCAAGTGAAATAAAAAAACAATTGTATCAGACTATAAAGGAAAGCAAATTAGAAGTACTCACCTATGTAAAGATAGAAATAACAACTTTAGTAAAGGAGTTGTTGAATGCAGCTAAAGCAGAACTAGAGAAAAAAGTACATGGGCATGGGAAACTGATTGAAACTTTGAATGAACAATATAGATAACAAGCAGAATTCATGAAACAAACTCAAAGAGACGTCCAAGAAACAAAAAATTCTATTGAAAGTGTGCAAAACCGCCTAAAGGAAGCTGAGGATAAGATTTCAGACCTTGAGGACAGGATCACAGTTAGTGATCAGGAAAGGATAGAACTTTTAAAAATAACAAAGCAGCATGAAATGACAATCCAGAAGCTTCATGATGATGCCAAGAGCAATAATATAAGTATAATGGACATTAGCGAAGACACAGGAGACCAGGCAAATGACATATGTAAAGTATTTGCAGAAATAATAGCAGAAAATTTCCCAAACATGGGGAAAGAATCTGATATGCAGATAAGTGAGGCATATAGAACACCAAACAGTCACAACCAACATAAATCCACACCCAGACACATAATAATTAAGATCTCAGACATACAGCATAAAAACAGAATATTAAAAGCTGTCAGAGAAAAGACACAACTCACCTGTCAAGGAAAGCCCATTAGAATCATGGCAAACTTTTCAGCACAAGCTCTCAAGTCAAGAAGAACTTGGAGTGAGGTATTTCAAGCCCTGAAAGAAAACAACCTTCAACCCAGACTGATGTACCAGCAAAACTTTCATTCAAATTTAATGGAGAAACAAGATACATGACAAAGAACAAGTGAAGAAATTCATGTCCACCAAACCAACCCTAGAAAGAGTACTAAAAGACATACTAGAAAGAGATAAAAGTGACCACAATCCCCAAAACAACAGAAAGAAACCACCAGGTAGGATAAGCAATTAAATAAGAGGAAAGGCAGAAAGAAACAACTGGAACATAACATGGCAAAGTCGAGCCAGTACATGGAAATCCATACGGAGAATTCTCAGAAGACTAGGATTGGAAGCCCCATTCAATCCAGCTATTCCCCTCCTAGGTATTTTCCCCAAAGAACTGAAACGTTCATATCACAGTGATAAAAGTGCACCCATGTTCATAGCTGCCCAACTTGTGATAGCTAAATCCTGGAAACAACTAAGATGCCCATCAGCTGCAGAGTGGATGAAAAAGATGTGGCATTTTTATACAGTGGAATATTACTCAGCTATAAAAAAGGATGACCTTGAGGCCTTCATAGGCAAATGGAGACAACTTGAGACTATCCTCATTAGTGAAATAAATAAGAATCATATTTATAAATATCATATTGTGTCTCTAGTGTAAAGAGTAAATAAGAACTTCAAGAGTAATAAAACCAAAATGTTTAATTGTTACTGTAAAAAAAGAGAGGAAAAGAAAGTGCTCTAAGGGATATAACTGCATGTATGTTTGAGTGTGTAAAATAGATGACCATACTGCTGAATCTTTTTTGGATCTTTGAGCAGAACTGTTTGTAGTCTGACTATTTGAATATTTACTCTATACCCTTTAACTTTGTAACTTGAACAACTACATCCAGGATGACAGTACATAATTTATAAATTATTGATTTCTTAGTGGGGCTTTTTCTCATTCTCCTTTTTCTTTCTTTCTTCTAGAATTCTGTATTGTTGCTACCATTTTTTCTATTTTTTTCTTCTTTTTAAATAAAATTTTAACAATGTATAATTGCTATTGTAAAAAGAGGAAATAGGAAGTGCTATAAAAGATATAGCTGCATGTATGTTTAGATGGGTGGGATTGATGACCATATTTCTAAGTTCTTGTTGGACTGTTGAACAGATCTGTTTGCACCCTCACTACTTGAGTGTCCATTTTGTGTGCTTTAATTTTGTAACTTGAGTAACTATTTCTAAAAGAACAATATGTAATGTATCAACTAGTGATTTCTTACTGTTTATCTTCGTTTCTTGAAATTCTCTAATATTTCTACCTTTTTCCTTTTTTTCTCTTTAAATAAAAAAGTATAATTGCTATTGTAAAAAAGAGAAAATAGGAAGTGCTATAAAAGATATAACTGCATGTATATTTATGTGTGCAGGATTGTTACCCATATTTCTTAGTTCTTGTTTGATTGTTGAATAGATCTGTTTGCAGTCTCACTGCTTGAGTGTCCGTTTTGTGTGCTTTAATTTTGTAACTTGAGCAACTATTTCTAAAAGAGCAATATGTAATTTATCAACTAGTGATTTCTTACTGATTACGTTTTTTTGAAATTCTGTAATATTTCTCTCCTTTTTCTGTTTTATCCCTTTAAATAAAAAATTTAAAAAAATCAGACCCTAGAAATTCAAAGACCCAATCCAAAAATGGGCATCCAAGATGAACATATAGTTCTCAGATGAAGAAATATGAATGACAAATAAATACATGAAAAAATGTTTATCACCATTGGTCATTAGAGAAATGCAAATTAAAACCACACTGAGATTACATCTTAACTCTGAAAGAAAGGGCAGGATCAACAAAACTATCAACAACAAATGCTGGAAAGGCTGTGGAGAAAAAGGAACTCTTATGCACTGTTGGTGCGAGTGTAGACTGGTGCAAACACAGTGGAGGTCAATCTTGAGATTCCTCAAAAAGTTGGGGTTGGAGGTCCCATTTGACTCAGCTGTTCAACTCTTAGGCATATTCCCAGAAGAACTGAAAACATCTTACCACAGTGATATATGTGCACCCATGTTAACAGCAGCACAATTTGTGATAGCCATATCTTGGAAACAACCTAAGTGCTCATCAACTGAGGAATGGATAAAAAATTGTGGTACTTTTATACAATGGAGTACTACTCAGCTATAAAGAATGATCACATTGAGATATTTATAAATAAATGGATGCAACTTGAGACCATACTCATAAGTGAAATAAACCAAACTCACATATATAAATACCTTATAGTCTCCCTAGCATAAGAAATGGGAAGAATACAGAAGATTTTATGGTAACCATGGTTCACCTTTGAACCATTATAATGCTTTCAAGTCTTATATTTTCATTCCTTAGTTGGAATGGTTTTATTTTGTTTGTTTGATCTTAATATATGGGATGGTATGAATAGTTACTTTGAAGAAAAGACATTATGGCAGCCATTGATGATTTAATATCATCTTACTCTGAAGTCCTACCATGCTTTTTTTTTCTATTACCATTGGTTCTATCATGTTGTATCTTATTGGATTTTAATATGTATGATAGTATAAACAAAATTTTTTATTGAAAATGAGATAGTAGCCATCTTCAGTTATTTGGTTCAGCATGCCTTGTAATACTTTCATTCTCTTGAGTGGTTTTCTCCTATTTTGTTATGTTTGACATTATTGTTTGTAAAGCTAAGCTCAACTATTTCAAAGAAAGAGAAATTATGATAGCTACTGTTAATATCCAATTGTCTTGTTGTGAAGTGCTGTGTTGCTTACATTGTTCTGTTCTGATCTGCTTAGATCTGTCCTCTTTTGTTTTAATCTCTCTAAAATAAAAAATTATTATTATTATTATACAGGTAGTAAAATACAGTAGAACAAGACAGAACAAAGCCAACTGAGACAGTTTTTAGTGAAATTGGTATGAAACTTCACAGCAGGTTACCAGGATAACAGTAATATATACAATAGCATATCTTGTTTTCTTCACAATAGTTGTTCTTTCACTCAGGTACAGCAAAATGGAAGAAAATACCAAACTTATAAAAACAGAATATTGAATAGAGCAATACCATTAATCAGAACAGAGGAAAACAGTGATAAAGATATTTGCCTTCTAAGAGATGATAGAAGGAAATACCCCATTTTTGCTATATTACATATGTTGATTCTCCCAAAAGATACTCAGATCTCTGGCTCCCACTTGCTAACGGGGGGTGGTGGATGTTTGATTCTTTGCCCACACACCAGAAGGCTCACAGCTGCTTAACTGAGCAGTGAGCTGGCTGCTTGTTTTCCCAGTGTCCCAAGTTCCAACACGGTGCAGAGCTCAGGAAATGCTGATGGTTCTAGCTCTGGGGCTGCTATGGCTTTCTAGGCCACAGCCACTTACCAGAGTGATGAGCTGGCTGCTGGTTTTCCCAGCACTCTGAGTTCCAACATGGTGCAGAGCTCAGAAAATGCCAATGGTTCTCACTCTGGGGCCGCCACAGCTTGCCAGGTCACAGCTACTTACCAGAGTGGTGAGCTAGCTGCTTGTTTTCCCAGAACCCTTTATATTTATTTTAAAGAGAGTAAAAGAAAACAGAATAAAACAAAACAAAGCAGATCAGAATAAAACAATGCAAGTGACATAGGATTTCAAAGCAAGACATCAGGAGATCAACAGTGGCTACCATAATGTCTCTTTTTTTCTTCAAAATAGTTGTCTATATCTTCACACATGGTTAATTGAAACAAAACAAAATAGTATAAAACTGATCAAAAAAGAAGAATGTAAGTGTTTCAGGTCTTCAAAACCAGATAATAGGAAAATCAACAATGGCTAACATAATATCTCTTGTTCTCTTCAAATTAACTGTCCATACCTTCATATATATTGAAATTAAATAATACAAAACAGACTAAAACCACTGTAAACAAAGAATAAAACATTGCTGGATTTCACAGCATGACAATAGGAAATCAGCAATGGCTACCATAATGTCTCTTTTTCTTCAAAATAGTTATTTATATCATCATGCATAATACAATACGCTAGTGCTGATAAAGGGACTGATGGAAATTATACACATTGCTTTGCAACAATAACACATAGAAATGACTTTTCCTCTGGTCAAGTTTTCAACTCTGAAGAGATTGGCCTTTTTTGGAAGAAAATGCAAAGAAAACCTGCATGACCCAGAAAGAGAAAGAAATGTCAGGCCATAAGCCAGTGAAGGATAGGCTAAACTTACTATGTGTCAGTGTGAATGGTGACCTCAAGGTAAAGCCTCCATTGGTTTATTCTGAGATACCTGAAGTATTTAGAAAGCCTAAAGTCATGAAAAATAGGCTGGGGACCATGTGGAGTGCTAACATAAAAGTCTGTGCAAAAAGTATACATTTCTTTGAGTGGATCAGGGAGGCTTTCTGTTAAAAAATAGAAGACAAAAATTTACTACTCAAGGCTCTCCTCATCACGGACAATGCTCCCACTCACTCATGAGATTTGGAAGAATTGGCTGAAGAACTTTAATGGCTCTCAGTCAATTTTTTCCCACTAATACAACTTCTGTACTACAAGCTATGGACCAACACATTATTGATAAATTCAAGAAGCTATAATCAATGAATTGTTCCTGAAATGCTTTCATATGCTCTCATATGGTCTCAGATACAGACTTAACCTTTAAAAAATTCTGAAATGAACATTATGAAATCTTTTCCTCTGTGGGGGTTAATTGCCAATGTTTCTCTAAGGACAGTGAGATCTCCCTGGATAAAAGTATGAATTAAATTACATAAGAGAGAGACTTTTAAGCTTGTATAGAGAAATCTGAGCCTTCAATTGACCTTGTGGTTGATGACATTGTCACTATAGCAGAGTCTGAAGGCTTGTAAGTAGACAGTAGTGACACTGAAGAAGTGGTGGAAGAATGCTCAGAGGAATTCTCTAGTGAATTCTCCACAAATTCTGTCTGATTAAGACAGTAGAAGCTGAGTAGCTTGCTGAAGAGGAGGAGGAGGAGTATTAACAACCAGTGCAACAAAATTATTTGAAATGAATGAAATCCTGAAAAAATGGACAGAGCTACAAACACCTGTAGAGAAGACCCACCCAGACAGACAAAAAAGTCAATCACTGCATTCAGTTGGTTAATGACAATGCCATGTCATAATGCAGAACAGTGTTAAAAAACAGACAGAGACAGGTTTTAATTCTGAAAAGATTGAGTCTTTAATTCTGAAAAGATTTAGTGAACTTGAAGCAGGTCCAAGTGGGCTGCAGACTTTTCAAAATGGAAAAAAAGACACTGGAGAGCCAGATTTCTGATGTTCTTATAGAAGAAGACTCCCAAACAATAACTACTTTTCATTTTGTTCTGCTTTCCTAAAAGTCACAGATGGCAACTTGAATGATGAGTACAACTAGAAGTTGTTGTTTCTGGAAAACTAGGCACATTTTCCAGCTTTTTGGTGAACGCATTAAGGAAATTATTGGTGTTTTTGGTAAATTATGCACATTAAACACCACTGGCAAATTGAATGATGAGTACAACAAGAAATTGTTGTTTCTGGAAAACTAGGCACATTTTCCAGCTTTTTGGTGAATGCATTAAGGAAATTATTGGTGTTTTTGGTAAATTATGCACATTAAACAACACTTTTTATTATGAAAAGTTTAGTTAAGTGGTTCCTTAGGAGGTTTGCAGCACATCACAAGTATTTTAATTATTTCTTGTGGGAAAAATAGTTTTGACTTAACAACCAATTTGAATTACAACTCTCTCACACACAAATTGAATTTGTAAGTTAAGGGTCCACTGACTGTTATAAAAGGGGAAGGAGATCAATAGATACAGGGAGAGGGAGGGAGCGGAAGGAATGGTGATGAATAAAGGTATTAGTGTTATGTACATTTACAATTCCATGCAAGGAATATAAATATTGTTTTTAAATGAAAACATTATTTTTTTAAAAAAGGGATGGGATTAATAGATGGGCAGAAGGCAGAATGAAGGAAGGGAGAAGGAAAGAAAAACAGGAATTAAAATGTATTATCCACATGTACCAATTCCACAAAAGGAATATAAACATTATGCACTACAAACATATACAAATAAAAAAGAATAAACTAAAAGGACTGTCATTAAATACAGAGTATCCCCATGCTTCCCAGAGAAGCCATATGGTCAAACAAAGATTGTTACCCATCCTAAGAGGTAACACAACTGGTAGAGTAGAAGACTTTTAAGCAGCAAAGAGACTGTTCCTATACTCCCAAAAGTAACCTTTAGTAAGTGTATTTTTTTTCATTTTGAGGAAAATAAAATGAAATGAAGCAAAACAGAATAGTGTAAATCAAAACAAAAGGATTACAAAACAGAATATTGTCTATCAAAACAAAATGATACATGACTTAAAAACAAAATACAAGGAGATCAATAATGGCTACCATAATGCCTCTTGTTATCTTCAGAAGAATTGCCCATATCATCAGGAGTCATAAAATCAAACAAAACAGTACAGAACAAAACCAATAAAAACAAAACAATGGAGATATTATAAGACTTCAAAAGAAGATAATAGTAAAATCACAATGGGTATTTTAATGCATCTTATTGTCTTCAAAGTAGTTGCCTATAACATCAGACTTCATACTATCAAACGAAACAGAATAGAATAAAATGAGTCAAAATGAAACAATGAAAGCAATGCAGGACTTCAAATCAAGCTAATAGGAAATCAAAAATGGTTACCATAATATATCCTGCTATCTTTGGAATAGCTGTCCATATCATCAAATCTAATATAAATAGACAAAAAGAAACAGAATAAAACCAAACAGAACAGTGAAAACAATATGGGTTTCAAATCATGATAATAGATTAACAGTGGCCACTGCCTTCCCTTTTTAGACAATTCCTCCCCTTTCACTTTCACAGGATGCATTGCACATTTTGGATCCCATTAACTCCTTTAGTTTTTATACTAGGGTGGCAACACACTATTCACCTATGTGACTCTGAACCTTTTTATCCTGAGCATGATCTCAAGTTGTATTCACTTACCTACAAGAGCCTCAAGGTTTTCTTTCTTTATAGCTGAGTAGTTCTCCATTGTATAAAAGTGTCATGGCTTTCTAACCAATCTGCAGCTGATGAGCAAGCTACCCCCAATTTTTTCTGGTTCCCTGTCACATACAGCATTGTTTTCTCATCTTTGATTTTCAGTCTATAAATGCCCTTTCAGGTTAAATGTATTTCTTATATAAAATAGATTGATGGACCCTATCTCTGATCCATTTTGGCTGTGTTTCTTTTTGTTGGTGAACTGAGGCCATCTATATTAGTGATTATGGCCAACCTTCTCTGCCTCATCTCTGCCATGCTATTTTTCTTCCATTGGTTGCCTACTTTTCCCCTTCATTCCACTTTCTGCCCTGTTCAATGAGCCCCGTATGCCACTGTTCCTGAAGCCAAGATCTTTTTTTCTCTCTCTAGAATGTCCTGCAGTATTCTTTGTAGGGTTGGATTGGTGTTCATGAATTCCTTCAGTTGTCTTTGTCATGGAAGTATCTTGTTTCTCCATTAATTTTGAAAGATAGTTTTGCAGGATACATCAATCTGGGGTGGAGGTTATTTTTTTTTTCAGGACGTGGAATACTTCACTCCAATTCTTCTTGATTTGATTGTTCATGTCAAGAAGTTTGTCGTGATTCTGATGAGTTTCCTTTATAGGTGATCTGTTTCTTTTCTCTGACAGCTTTTAATAGTCTGTTCTTGTGTTGAATTTCTGGGATCTTGTTTATTATATGTCTGGGCATAGATTTATTTTGGTTATAGCTGGTTGTAGTTCTGTATGCCTCACTTATCTGAATATCATTTTCTTTTACTATGCTTGGGAAGTTTTCTTTAATTATTTCTGTAAATAGCCTTTGTATTTCATTTGTGTTTAACCCTGTTTTTTCACTCACATTTATAATTCTTAAATTATACTTCATGTTCTCTTGTATTGTTACTTCCTGGTTCCTTGTTATTTTTAAAATATCTTTCCTTTCATGATCACAAGCTGCAAACCTGTCTTCAAGGTTTGAAAGTCTACCTTTAGTTTCTTTCAAATGGTTTTGATTGACTTTTTAATTTCCTGTATCTCTCTTTGAATCTGTTTCGTGCATTGTAATTCCTTTCTATATTCATGCAAGGTTTCCATCATTTTCCTATGCTCCTCTTTTTTTATCTGTGTCTACTTTAGACATGCTGAGTAATTTTTTCAGTATGTTTGTGATTTCTTTTCTTAACCTAAGCCATTATTTATGACTGGACTGCTTTTATAATCTTATGACATTGTTTCTTCAGTTGCTATCCTCTCAGAGATTTAAGATGTGTGATTCCACTCTTCCATGACTGTATCTCCCAGAGTTGTTCTGTGTGGTCTAGAGGTCTGAGGTTGCTTTTTGCTTCTTTGTCTTGACATCCTCTTGGCTTCCTTCCCAACAAGCTGGTTTTAGGGCCTCAGACAATTCTCACATTGGCTGCCCCTCCTCAGTGTAGGTGAATGGGGCTGGCACCTGGGTTCCTTTAACCCCAGATTACAGGGAGGTAGCAGGGCATGGAATTGGCTTATTCAGACCTGTGCAGCTACACTGGGGCTTCCACAATGATCAGGAGTGCATGGAGCTGGGGATGCTTCTCTCAACCTGTGTGTCTACACTGGGATTGCTATGATGGTGGTAAGCATACAGGGGTGTGTTAATCTGATTCTGCTGGTGGGTGATGTCTGCCCTAAGGAATCAATGGCCTCCAATGGTGGCCAACAGGTGCACAGAGCTTACCTGGTTCTGTGTTTCTTCCTTTACTGGCTGCCCACAGAAAAGTGCCTTTTGGTGGTGGCACCCTGCATGTGGAGACAGATCTGCTGGCTCTCTCTGCCTGCACTGCCCCACTCAGTGAGCCCCCTCTGCCAATATTTGGCTCACCAGTGGCTGTTGGAGTGCACAAAGGGGCAGGGATGGCCCTCTGCCTCCTAACTGGTTGTCTGCAGGAATCTATGATGATGGTTGCCAGAAGGCACACAAGTGGGTGGGGTCAGAGCCCCTATCATGGCTGTTAGAGTATGCATGGGGGTGGGTCTGGCCTCTGAAGCCCAAGCTGGTTTCCTGTGGGGAACCTCTGCAATGGCTGTTACAATGAGCACAGGGTTGGGTCTCAGTACAAGCAATTTCCGCTGGTCTGCTCTGAGCTAGGAGTGGCTAAAGGAAGCCGACTGCATTTTTGATTCTGGGGTTTTCCTGCTTGACTCCAAAATGGCCCCTGGACAATCACCCTCTTCCTTGAGAGGACTAAGTCCTCTAAACTCACCACCAGCCAGTGTAGTTCTCCAGTCCACTTCTCACCTCTGCCACAGCTTCTCTTTGCCTTTGGGCTTGCCAGCCACCACTTTCACTATGACCTTGTGACCCCAGGTTTCCACCGAGCTTCTCACATCTTTGGTCCTGCTCTGGGTGAAATTGC
>PVLA01009053.1:0-63327 GCA_004027455.1 Hydrochoerus hydrochaeris
CCCCCCACTACCCTTCTCCAGCTGCAGACCTCAGAGCCCTCCAGGAACATGGGGACAAGGACCCCACCTGAGCCTGGCCCAGCCATAGCAGAGCAACTCAGCCTGGCAGCCAGGCGGGCAGGTATGTGCGCGCAGGTTCATGGTCCATCCAGGCTCTGAGAACATATTGTCCAGGGAACTAGGTCAGGAGGGGTGTAGGTAGGGGTGAGCTCTTGGGATGATCCCAGGCATCAGAGATGGAGGAGAGGCTCATAAAGGACCCAAAGAAAAAGAGCAGTGAGTAGATGCAGGAGGCAACACACAGGATCCCCAGGATGGTGGGAACCCCTGATGTTGAGCAGAGAACACAGACACAGAACCAATAAAATCTCTCCTTTCTTGTTTATGGTACCAGTGTCTCTAACCAGTCCTTCCCCGCACATCCAGCAATGCAGGACTCTCCCACCATCCTTGCTACATACTCTCATACTCTGCACGTGACAACTCATACCTTGCTGATCTCTGACCCTTGTGCCTTCTAACCTCACATATTCTGACTCTGATGGGCTTTCTCAGCCCTCTGCCCTTCATACCCACACTACCCCTACTCCAGGCATCTCTCTCATCAGGTTCCCTCCTCCACTTCTTTCTGGATTCAGAGCTGTGAGAGGCTCCTGTGGCACCCCAGGACCTTCCTGGTGTCCTTCCCTGGGCTTTGGTCAGTCACAATGACCAGGGTGTCCCTAGGGATGAGGAACTGACTCCTGGCTGCTCAAGCCCAGGGTGGGAGGGCACTCTGCCCTCAGGGGTCTGGAGGTGCGCTTGGCCTGCAGGGGTTAGACCCAGACTGTAGAGCTGATGTAGGGCAATGGGGTGCTGGGGCCACTGCAGATCCCCTGGCAGGGCTGGCACTGGCAGGCTATGGTTCTGAGAGGCAGCCCTGCCAGGGGGGCCATCAGATCCACTGGATGAATGCCCCCTCTGCCTCAGGCCTCTTGATCTGCAGCCACTTCTGGTTGGAGGAAGTTGAAGTCTTGTTCCAGATGGGGGACTTGCCATCTGAGAGGGGTAGGCAGAGAGGTGTGACCTACAGGAAACAACCCCCTGTTGCTTACCCCAGAAGGAGGCAAGACCCTCACTTACCTGGGGGACATGGCAGGGGGCTGCATGAACCTTCCTTGGTAGGGGAAACCTGGGAAACCCAAACCACAAGTCTGATAATGGGTGATCAGGCAGGGGGTCAAATCTGCCAGACCCTCCTGCCTTTCCTCCTGGATCTGCACTCTCCTCCTGCTGCCCCAACCCTGTCCTCCAGGTCTCTGATCTTTGCCTGTCCTGTATTCTCCTGCTTCTTTCCTGCCCCTTCAGATTCCTAGAAGCCCCACATCCACATTGTACTCCTTAATCCCAGAGACTGGGGCCTCTTGATACCAGTTTGGGGTTTGAAACTCACAAGCCAAGAGGAGTCTGAGGACCGTGGCTGCTGGCCCCTGATGGAGCCTTGGTGCCTCTGAGAGGCTCTGGTCTGTGAGGCTCCCTTCTTGGAAAGCAAACGGGGATGTGGAGGGCCAGGGGAACTGGAGAGTCTGGAGCTGAAGTTAGACACAGGCACAGATGCTGGGATGGAGGGGAATGGGCTTAAGGGTTCAGGTCCAGGTGAGCTCTGCACTGCACTGAGGAACTGTCAAAAAAGTTTGGATAGTATGAAGCCCTGGTCCAGCCCCACTGTAGGGCTCAAGGACCTCTGACCCAGAAATCCCTTGGTTTCCAATCAGTCTGAGCAGGCTTCAGGCCTTTAGAACATGCAGCCTTGTGGCCCAGTAGAGGACTGACCTCATCCAAGCTCTGGACATCTGTGATCTTGTGGTGGGAGGCGGCGGGTGGTGTGTAAGGGTCGGCATACAGCGGGGAGTGTGGAGTCTCCAGGGAGTGTTCTGGGGCTTCTGGACCACCCTCTAGCCTCAGCCTACCCACCTGCAGGGAAGAAAAGGTAAAGACAGGTTCTTCAAGGCAAAAAAGCTGGAGCCTCCTGTCCTCTAAGCAGAGGCCTGTGGAGGCTCTTGGACCACCTAAGCCAATGATGGTGAACCTTTCAGAGCTCTCAATGATACAAATGGCCTGCTGCAGCATGTGTTGTAAATTCACCACCACTGATCTAGGCCGAGAGCCAGAGCCAAGGAGGTAGAGGCAGTGGGGGAGCTGGTGTGGAGCCTACCTGGGTCAGGTCCAGGTGCAGGGGCAGTGGTGCTGCTGGGCTAGGTGCTTCTCTTTGGGCCTTGCTCCTAGGTGACCGGCTGCTGCCACCACGTCTCAGTTCTGCCCTCCTTTGGCCAACACTGGCACAGTCAGGGTTGGCCTGATCCTGCAGTAACCAAGAACCTTCTAGAGATTTTCCTGCCCTTCCCATTCTCTGAAGCTGCAGAGTTCCCTCTAGGATGAGACTCCTCTTTGAGGAACCAGGGTCAGTCAGGATAGGGAGCAATGGGACCCAGGCTCTAGCACACAGGACCCTCCTTTGCCACTGCAGGTACTCACAGGTGCAGGCCAGAGAGGCCAGCCCACAGTGGACCGCATAGAGGACTCTGGGAAGAAGTGGCTGGTGCAAGCAAAGGATGGTGCTGGGCACCCAAAGTCCCAGCTGGTCCGTCCATCCGAGGAGAGTGAACCTCGGTTGCTACCCACAACCTGGGCAGCCAGAGACAAGTGGGAGACTGATCCCTTTTCCATGACCCATGCCTAGTCCCAGCTACTATTCCAAGGATCTGAGCTGTGGGGTCCTCAGACTCTAACCTGTGTGGGGTCCTGCATCCCTGGGGGGCTCTTGAGGTTGGGCAGCAAGGGTGTCCCATCCTTGCAGGAGACAGTCTGAAGGCAGAGCAGCCAGTGGCTGTAGTCTTCATAGCTGGCACATACCACACGGATGGTGTTGATGAGGTGGCCTGGCACACAGAGATGTGAGGTGGGGGCCTGGCAGAATGGGATGCAACCTGCAGAGCCCCAGTAGAGTGCTGGGGCATCCACTAGGCTCATGCCCTCTTCCCATGTCCAGCCAGGCAAGGGGGCAGAGCCCAGGGCACCTTCAATTAGGAAGGAGCAAATCTGCTTTTCCTCCTCCTCCAGGTTGATGCGGATGGCACTGAGTGGCAGCTCGCCCTGTGGGTGCGACAAGTGAGGACAACCCCAGCAGGGCAACCCTAGTTGCAGCCTGGCCCTGTCTCTTGTCTTGCTCTCTGGAACTGGACTGGGCACTCACATCCTGCAGGAGGCCAGGCAGTTCCCTGTCTGTCCTGGGGACAGCCTCAGCTGGTCTCTGGGTGGCCTGTACCAGACCACAGCAGATGTAGGCAGATACTTGCAGAGATTGGTCCCTGGCAGGGAAGCCCCTATATGTGCTTTTCAATGGCTGTGGCTGCATACCAGGGACACACTTGGCTCAGAGATCACAGATGTTCTTGCATGTGCATGCATATGCCTCTCAGGCACAGGAACACTGCTCCAAGGCACAGGGTGCAAGCATCCAGGAGGGACTCCCAGAGCAGTTGCACCCATAACACCCATCCAGTGCGATGGTCTAGTTGGAGGCTGAGGATCCTCTAGGATGAGATGGTTTCTGGGGACAGGGACTCTTCTTCCATGTCAGAGCTGAGACCAGACTGACCAGAGCAGTGGGGATGGACGGGTGGGGCCATATACTCTGTCCCAACAGGCCCCGAAATACAGGTTCCTCCTGAGCTGCTGCCCCACCCCCACACAGACTGCTTTGTTGGGGCTGCTTGGGATGGAGGAGGTCCCACCTTAAAGTTGAGCCCATCTGGTTCCTCAGAGAAGATGGCCAGGGACACTGGGTATAGGACCAGGAGCCGGTCCCACTGCTCCTGTGAGGGTCAGAGGACAGAATGGGCTGGAGTATCCAGGCCTGGCCCCAACCTCCACTTTCTCACACCCACCTGAGAGGGCAGGTGCTGCAGTTTGACCCTTGAGGCACAGATGGCATCACCCAGTGGCTCTCGCCCTGAAGCCCTCTGAGGTTGGCTCAGAGGGTACTGCAGAGTCCAGGGAAGCTCATCCTCAGTGGGGACCTGGGGAATAGGTCAGGGCAGGCAGGGAAGGCCAGGATGGGGGAGGGGTCTGCAGGTTCCTGGCACCGACCTGTGGGAGTACTGTGTGGCAGCGCTGCAGTACCCCCACTAGGGACATCTGCTTCTCCAGGTGGTAGAGCCAGCTGCTGAGCTCAGCCTCAGTAGGGCAGAGAACCAGAAGGGGGGCAGGCAGTGGGCCTGCAGCAGAGGAGACAGCAGGTTGGGGGTGAGTCCAAGGAAGTAAACAGGCGAGGCCCCTCTGGGACTGAACTCAGACCTGAGTCCTGGATAGGGAAGCACCTGTACACACCTGTGATCTGGAAGGCATGTTCTCTGTACCTCTCAAGTGGGCAGATGTTCAGGTCCGACAAAGGTAACAGACCCTGCCAAAGCACAGGATAGGAAGGGCTGTGGAGTCCCAGAGGCACAGCCAACCCTCCCTTTGTTGAATATCCCTACCACGCTCTCTCTCTCTCTCTTCTCTGTCTCTCTCTCTCTCTCTCTCTCTCTCACACACACACACACACACACACACACACACACACACACACACCTGGAATGTGAGTCCTTCGGAGCCATGTGCCTGGAAATACAGGTGGGAGGGGAACAGCTCCAGGAAACAGTCACTAACATCCTGTGGAGAGAGGGGCTGCCAGTCTGGGGGCCTGAGGAACAAGCCTGAGCTGGCAGGATGCTGGTCCCCCAAGCCTGCCCCACCTGGCCTTTCCCCCCATCCCCTACCTGGCTGTGCTGGAACTGCAGCTGGACCTTGGCATAGTGCACGACCTTGCCTAGGTTCCTCACAGGTACCCGCCGCCGCCCTTTCTTGAAGACATTCAGGAATGGCTGCTCTAGGACTTCTGGCCGGCCTTCCAGGCCCTGGACATCCTGTGGGAGTAGAGCTCAAGGGAGGGACTGACAGTGCCAGCAGCCTCAGCCAACAAACACAAGCCTGGTTTGTCCATGCAGGGCCACTTGATACACACATCCAGAGCGCATGTAGGACACAGACTCTGGCACACCCATAGCCTCTTTCCATGAAAATAATGTGGGCAAGCACGTTGGCTCCTGTCAGAGTTGCCTGGTCTAGTGGCAGAGAATGACACTCAGTGGATTCGACCTTTAGCTTCATCATTTTCTATGCTCTGTGGCTCCTTCTAGTTCCTACCCTCCATAGATCTAAAGGAGCCTGAGGGGCCTGGGTGGGATAATGCTCAATACCTTGGTGTACAACAGACAAAAACAACACAAAAATCAGAAAATTAAAGGCTCTTATTTGTAAACTTTTCCAATTCCTTTGGTGTACATATACACCTATCACAGTGAGCTACCAATATGATGTCTATGAACTTGGGGCTAGAAAAACTTGGTCAGCCAGCTCTCTAGAACCTGTGCCAGCCACTGTACTGTGGCCCATCACTACACATGCCTTCACCCTGCTCATAGCAAAAGTGAACTTGCCTCCCCTTCTCTCATCTCTGCATCAGAGACATGCTTGTCTCAGGACCTTTGCTCTCGCTGTTCCTTCTGCTGGGACCCTGCAACCTTTATTCCACTCTACACCTCAGGGCCTTGCCCAGATCTCTTCTCCTTCTCTCTTCAGCATAGTCTCACTCACTTATTGTCTTGTCTGTCTCTTCTGTGGGAATGGAAATAGGATCTCTGTATTTTGTTTCTCACTGTGTCCCCAGAGCCTAACACAGGGACTGGGATGTGCTGGGGACAGTGGATGATGCATGTTGGCTGATATGAAGGAAAGGGAGGGTCACTGTCTACAACATTCAGCCAGTGCTCGTACAGAGTGCTCTGTAAGTGGGAGGTTTTTAGGAGTCAGAAAGTGAATGGATGATAATGGGCTGGACAAGGCTAAGTTGGGTAGGGGGTCACATTGCCTTTAGTGGATGCCAAGGGCCACCTACGTGATCTGCTGTTCTGACCAACTTGAGCTGCCTCTTGGGCAAACTCAGGAATGTGAAGACCTTCCCGGGTCTCCCAGCCTCTGGGTGGAGCCTCCTGCATCCACACCCAGTGCGGGAATTAACTCTGTGATGGCAGATGTGAAAAATAGGCCACAAATCAGGAAGGGCTATGCAGTTGGTCCTGCAGCCCAGGCTCAGCCCCAGGGGCCCTGGCAAGGCCAGTCATTGTGGAGGTGCATAATACATTGCAGAACTCAGGTGCCCAGGAGAACAACTCTATGCCTGGCCTGAGCTGAGTCCTGCAACCTCTCCAGCTATTGTGTCTGACGTCCAGGTGAAGGAGGACCATGCCTCCTGGGATTCCCCGAGGGTCCTATTGCAAAAATTGGGCCCAAGCAGTTGGAGGTGGGATCTGAGATGTGTCTATGCGGAGGGAGGAACTGGGCCAAGCCAGATACCCTCTTCCATCCACTTCTCTGAGGCAGCATGGTTTATAAGGCTGGCACTTGACTGTGGGGAGCCTTGGAACCTCAGAGAATGGAGGAGGGCATAGGACAGGGGTCCCATCCTGGTGGGAGCAGGTGGGCTCCAGAAGTCCATGCCAGCCAGCCTTAGGAGTACAGGGTGAGAACTCTGGCTGAGTCCTTGGCCCAAAATCACCTATGTTCTCCCCCAAGATGTTCCTGATGCCTGGGGTACAACACAGCCCAACCAGCCTGACAGGGATGGTCCTCAGGAGAGGGCTGAAGTGGTCAGGGGGCTCCTGTCAGACCTCCTGGCCCAATGCTAGTATGTTGGGAAAAGGGCTGAGTCCCTCCCCTAGCTTGCCCTCAGTCCTGGGGGGGCTGGAGGTGGGCAGGGGCATGAGGCTGCTCCTTTGCTGTGAGACATGGTGCTGCGCACTGCTGAGGGGTGCTGTGCTCTAATGCTGACAACAGCTGCCTGCAGGGTACACCAGGGAGAAACCAAGGTCTAGAGTAACACCCTGACTTACTGTTCACAGAACCCCCTTACTCTTTCATATGACAGGACTAAGACCCAGGGATGCCTGTAGCCGGCCAGGTTCTGGTAGGGGCAGGTAGGTGGCCCCACAAATGAGCCCAGAAGATTGGGAGGCCCCGCCCGGGAGCCTATGGAGCTGCTCATGACTGACTCAGAGCCTCTCAGTTTCGCTCTCGCCCAGACTTTCGGTGGATGAGGTCCTGGGGCGGGGCAGTGTCCACTTCCTCTATTCTCTTTGGATCTGAGTTCCCTTGGCTGCCCAGGAACATATGATGCACATACTGTCACACATATAGTCAACATGAGAGCCACTCAGACCCCAACATACAGAGACCACATTCCACAGGGATACACCCCTCCACTCACCTTCCCAGGGATGTAGCGGAAGATCCTGTCAGCTGCCGAATCCCCAACAAGGCCAGCCTCCACACCAAACAAGCCAGCCAGCTTCCTTGTGTTGTCTTCTCTGAGGACAAGGGAAAGGGGCTCATGGCATGGTCCTGGAAGCAGGTTTAGGTGATTTGCCCACGGCTGAGGCCTCGCCTCTCACCTGTTTGCCTTCAGCGAGGGTTTTCTGGAGAAGGAGGCCCGCAGCCTCCTGGGGGCCTGAGGGACACACTGGCTGTTCCCCATGGGTGGCTGCAGCTGGCCTGGGCTGAGCTGGTCTACTATTCTGGGTCCCAAGGAGGTTCTTGTCCGCCTCCCCATGATAGGCTGGGCTGTGGATGCCCGGCCCCTAAACAGGGGCTGGGTGGGGAGGGGCCTTCTTGGGAAGGATTGGCCTAACAGGAGCCCAGCCTTCCAGGGACAGCCCCTTTCTACACAGGTGCTGGCAGGCCTTTGGGTAGGAGGAAGAGGACATTTTGTCTGATGAGGACAACAGCCCCTACCTCAGCCTCAGGTCTGGACTGCAGGTGCCACCTGGGCCTGGTCTGTGAGCCTACTGCCAGCCTATCTACAGGCCAGGGATACCTGGGCGCTGGGGCTTGGTGAACCCAGGAACCCCTCCTCCCCAGGTGTCTACTCCCCAACATGAGCACACATCCTGTTTCCATAATTCCAGTTCTTCTGAGTCACCAGTGAGGCAGGGGGTGTGTCCTTAACTTCTAGCTCCCTCCTGCCAACTCCTCTTGCCTGGGATCAGTCCTTACTCAAGAATAAAGTTAGGGTCCCCAAGGTGTCATGAAATATAGGAAGATGGCCGCAGGCTACCTAGATGCTCAAGACAGTGCAGGTGAGGTGGGGAGCTTGTCTTTCACCTGCACCCCCACCTCCAGAGGTGACAGGAGCCTCTGAGGACCAAGATGGTAGCCAATCTTTACTGGTCACAGGGACACCATGGCTCCTGTCCCACCTGGGTGCTAAGTGCACCCTTGCAGCATCTTGGTCCATAGCATCTTGCCCTGGGCTGACAGGACCCTAGGTTATGCTGTATTCCCACAAGGCAAAGGGGACAGAAGGGGCCAGAGATGGACACTCAGCCTTCCAACCCATGGAGCCCAAGAAACATGTTTATTGTTCAAGTTGGCTCATATTGCTGTGTAAGGTCTGGGTGCATATGTGTGCCCAGCCCCAAACAAGACCCAGAAAAGACACCAACTACAGTCAGGACACAGAAGGAAGCCTGCTTTGTGCCCTTCCCAGGGACAGTGCTTGGCTGGGCCAGGTAAGGGCGCTGTGCAAAGCATGGGCTAGGGGTCTGTACCTGTTACAAAAAGCCTCCAATCCCTTCCTGCTCCTAATCCTGGCTGCTGAATCCCCTGCAGGGAGTGTCCACCCTTATCACTACTATTGCCCCAGGATGGAAGTTGGGAGGAAACTCTGGAGGGCAGCCTGGTCCCCCCACACAGAACAGCCACACTTGGAGAGTAAACACATTAACTGGTAGCTGCAGAACTGCTCATCCAACAGTAAATAATCAATCAATAAATAAATAAACAGCACACACATAAATGAACACAGGAATGAACGCAGACAAGGACAGACATTGTAGTATGTCCCTGGTGGGAGCTGTGGACCCTAACCCCCGACATGCAGCCGGGGACAAGGAGATGCAGGGGCCACCTTGTGGGGCTTAAGGCATGTAGGGCCTCTGTGTGGTCCATACTGCAGGTCAGAGGCTGGTAGAGGACACGGACAGTGTAGGTGAGGATGGTGGCGGAAAATTGAGTAGCTCCAGCACTGCCACGCCCACACTGCTTCGCCGTGTGAACATACAGGAGGCGGCCACCCATTTATTGGTCCTTGGGTTGTATTTCTCAATGGAGTTGAGGCTGGAGCTGCCATCGTTGCCCCCTACTGCGTACAACCATCCATCCATGGCCACCAAGTCATGCGTGCTCCTGGGGGTAGAAGACCACAACGAGGTAGTAGGTGGGACTAGCAGGAGAAGGGAAAACAGCCTGCCCAGCAACACACACCCAGCACTGCCTTCTGTGGTGGCTGGAACTGCCCACTGGCTACCCCTGGCTGCGAACCTGCGGATATTCATGGGTGCCACGCTCTCCCATGCACCAGCCTTGGGACTGTATCGCTCCACTGAGTTGAGACAGCTGGTGCCATCATTTCCTCCTGCCACATACAGGGCACCTTCCAGCACTGCCACACCAGCAGAGCTTCGCCTGCTCAGCATGGAGGCTACAGGAGTCCAGGAATTCACCTGCAGGGGTGAGAATACAGGTTGGAGGCCAACCCAACAAGGGCATCCCCCCCACTAAGAGGACCTACTTCAGGGTAGAATGACCCCAGGGAGCACTGAGGATGGGTGGTCATCACTGGGGTGCCTTATGCACCTGGGGCTCATACTTCTCCACAGTGGCCAGGTGTGAGGAGCTGTCATAACCACCCACGGCATACAGGTTCCCATCTGCAGGAAAACAACATACCCTGGTGCTCCTGCTGGGTGGGGGGGTGGGGGTAGTCCAAACATCGAGTGCATAGAAAGCAGGCTCTGTTACCCACCGAGCGTGGCCACCCGAACATATCGTCTCCTGGTGCTCATGGCAGCAATGGATGTCCATGTTCCCGTCAGGGGGTCATAGCGTTCAGCACTGTAGGCACCAGATGACTGCTGACCATCAGCCAGGACAGAGAAATCATCCTCCCCCAGAGCCTGTCTCCCAAGGAATGACTGAAACCCCCATAAAACTTGACACCAGAGTACTACCACAGCAGACAGCAAGGCTTGCTGGGTTGCCACAGGCAATGGGCTTGCCTGCGTGATCCTGGGCAAATGTGCTTCCCCAGTCCTGCCCCTCGAATGGAAAGGGTCCAGTGCAGAGAGGAAAATAGGCAGAAAAGAAAAAGGATCTGGTGCTGTTGCGGTCTGAGATGAAGAAGCCTTGGGGACCCCGTGGCCTAGGACAGGTGGGACTTGTTCCTCCAGGGAGACATCACAGCCTCATCTCTTCCTTTTGAGCCAGCCCTGTGAGGCCACTAGGGTCTCAACCCCTGCTATTACCTGTTGAGGCAGGAGGCCCCGTCGTAGCCACCAGCTGAGTACAAAAGCCCATGCAATGCAGCTACACCCAGACAACTTCGCCTTGTGCCCATGGACACCTCAGGCTGCCATGTATTGGTCACAGGGTCATATGACTCCACAGAAGCCAGGTCTGAAGTCCCATCATAGCTAGGAAAGGGTTCCATTACTGGTCACAGCTGCCCTAGCACATATGCACAGAGCCACCCACCCAGGTATGACCTCTATGCTTACCCGCCCACGGCATACAGCCTGTTCCCAACAGCAGCTACTCCCACCCTGGCTCGACGTGTAGACATGGAAGCTACCACGTGCCAGCGGTCAGTTCGGGTGTCATAAGCTTCACAGTCCCCATGGATGGCAAATAGGCTCCCTCCACCTATTAAGGGGTGGTATAGGAGGGTCTCAGACAGACAACAAGTAAGAAGGAGCTCTAGAACAGCTGGAGGGCAGGTGCATGGGTCTCTATGATGAGAAGAGATGGGGACTGGGTTACACTGGTAGATCAGACCCCACAAACCCTTGAGAGGCTCCTGGATGGAGCAGGAGGGAAAAGCAGGTTAGTACAAGCTAGGCTTGTGCTGGGCATGGAGATGGAAGGCCCAGTGCAACAGCATGAGAGAGGAGGGGCCAGGTAGGCATACCCACAGCAAAGAGCACAGGGCTGGCACCCTCACAGCGCCGGGGCCGAGTGCGGCTGGTGCTCAGGATGCCTCTCTGCTCAGGCAGCAGGTGGAACTTGAGGGCTTCGATAAGAAGGTCTTTGCAGTCGGGGTGATGTCGTACAAGACTCTCAGCATCCACATGACCCAGCAGAAAGTCACGGCTCAGAAGAGGCAGCCGCACACACTTCATCAGCTGGGGCAGAACATGCCAAGGTCAGGAAGATCCCCCTAGGCACACTTGTACCAGGGATGAGAGCCCCAGCTCAGAAGCCCTTGTCATCTGTGTGATGGGTTCTCGAGCTAAATGCCTGCCCTTACCCTGTGGGATTCCTGATAGGAGAGGCCAGGGACTCCATGAGGAATACCCAGGTCTCAATCACCTGTGTCCCTCCCAGACAGCATGGGAGCCTCAGAACCTGGCCTTACCCGGGGGACATGCTGCCTCCGAGTTTCCACATCGTGTTTGACCCAGCTCAGGACTGCACGGTAGACGTCTTCCTCTGAAGGCACATTCAGGCTGTCGCTAGAGACCAATTCCAGCACCTGGAGGTGGGGGGGCCCTCAGACCTGAGACCTAGGGAGGGTCCTATGTGGCTAGGGAGCTCTGAAGGTGCCTGGGAAGAAGGTTCCAGCTGGGGGCTCAGTGTCCCTACAGGGAAGGGCTGAGCAGGGTCTGGAGCCACAGATTCCATTCCCAGGGAAACCTAAACCCAGTGGTGACATAGAACTAGGAAGTAGGGATTACAGATACAGGTGTATTAAGAACAGGATGGGGAAAAATAAAGAACAGGATGGGGAAAAAAGTAGAAAGTAAAAGCTTGGTGGAATCAGATAGTGGTGATATGATTTGGGGGCCCCAAGATGGTGATGGTGTAGATATGGGAGATGAGAACAGCATTGTGGGACTGGTTGGTGGTGTTCTGTTATCTGGGCTGGAGCCAGGGCATAATTTGGGCTGCATGCCAGCTAGCACGTTACCTGCTTTAGCGGCAAGAGCATGAACTCCTCGGTCTTGGCCACGTCCACGAAGTGCTGCAGCACGTACCTGTGTGCTGCCTTGAGCAGGTCACTGCACGAGTGTGTGTCGGCAAAGCCCCGGATTCCTAGGCAGTTGGAGGGGTCCAGCTGACTCAGCAGGAACTTGCAGCAGGCATCTCTGACACCGTTCAGTTGCAGGAGGCTGGCAGCTGGGAGCAGTGTCTGCAGGCATGGAGGTGAAAGTGAGGCAATAGAGTGCCTGGGAAGCTGAGAGTAACTGGAGCTTTGAGGACAAGAGCCAGAGGAAACTCCCTTAGGGGATGGCAGCAGCCTTACCTGCACATTGCCCTCGCCCACCACAATCTCAGCTGTGTATGCAAACTGCACCAGTTGGTCCAAGGCCTGAGGATCGATGTCATGCAATGTCACATGTGTCTGTCGGCTCTCGCTCATCTCATCTGTGGGGATAGAAGAACAGGAAGTCAGGCTGGAGTCTGCCTGCAGCCCTGTAGAAAGCCCTGAGTGCCAGCCACCCATACAAGTACTTGCTTGTGAACATGGCGTGAAAATAGGGGCTGCAGGAGGCCAGCACCACCTTGTGTGCACGGATCTCCTTGGCCGCCACGTGTAGGACGATGTCACACAGGAGACCGCGCTGCCGCATGCGGCTCATGGCTACGAAGGCGTCGTGGTAGTGCCGCTTGGAGTTGTGGGCCACACTGTGGCCTTCGCGGCTCAGCAGCTGCATGGCGCCCTCCATGGGGGCTGTGGGCCGGGCCTGCCTGGGCCGTGCACGCTCTGCTTCCGGGCTGCAGGCAGGCAGGGCCAGGTCAAATGTGCACTCCAAAGCTACTCATCCCACCCTTTCGACCTGCGGTTATAGCCATCGCTCCAGCCGTCTCACCAGGAAGCAGCTGGACAACTCCATGCACAACTCCATGGAGAACACTTTGCCACTGACCTCGCTCTCCCGCCCTGGACCTCCTTTTTTCTAAACTCCCTCACAACAGGCGGGGCCAGGACTTTGCGCCCTGAGCACGACCTGTCCATCCTCTACGACCACTGCAGGCCCTCTGAGACTTGTGCTGCCGCCCCGCTGTCCACTTGTGCAGCCATCCCAAGGGGTCGCTGTCCCCATTGCGCAGTGAGCAGCAGAACACTGCTCCACTCCCACCGCCCTGGGCCCCACTTTGCCGGCGGACTCTAGGCGGCGGGAGGGTCCGGCCTCCCGGGACGGACCGGACCACAGGCTCGGGCTGCGCGGCGCTTGCTGCAGCAGACCCGCACCCTTGCCAGTGCCTCCGCCCACCCGCCCACTCCTCAGCCCCACTCACGCGGGTGGCGGCGGCGGCGGCGCCTCGGGCCCGGGCCCCGGGCTGCCGTGCTCCGGGCTCTGCGTCCTGCCGGCCGGGCGCTCACCGCGCGGCTGCATAAACTTGGCAGTCCGACCCTTCACCGATCCGCGAAACGCTGGAGGAGCGGTGCACCGCCGGAGCGAAGGATGCTGAGCGGCGGCGGCGACCCCTCTGCGTAACGCTCCCTCCTCTCTCAGCCGCTGTTTCTCGGCGCCGCCCGCCCCGCCTCCGGGGCCCGCGCGCACGCCACCCCCACACCCTGCTGGGTCGCACCACTCAGTCCGCCGCTCCAGACCTCGCACTGGCCACTGCAGGCTGTGGAGTCGGGCCGACCAGCTCCGCGGATCCTCGGGGTCTCTCAAGCGGGTTCTGAATCGGCTGTCTGGGCGGCAGGGGAGCGCGGGACTCTGCCTTTACAGTGTGGCCCCGTCCCGAAGATGTCACGGGAGGCTACCAGGCATCGGATCTTTGGCGAACTTTCTGTACAACGTCACGGGCTGCGTTTCTATCTTCCCCAGGATCCCCTGTGGTTGTCCTTATTGACTTGTGAGCAGTTTTTGCATAGCACTCCCTGTTGTCACACCACACTTTTCTTTCTGCATCAACACATGATGGACTGTAGGCGGGGCTGGGCGGGACACCATGGCCTCGTTTTATGCAGGTGGGAATCTTTATTACCGCGTCTTACTTAGTTGCGAAAAGCTGTCTGGCCCTTTTCGGGAGAAAGCGTTCTGCAATTGAGAGATCCCGCCCAAGGAACCGAGGGTGCGAAATCGCCCTCCCGCCTGGACACCGCTGGCGCTGTGGTCGGAGAACCGTAGAGCCAATTGATGGGGAGTGGGGGTGTGTGTAGGGGGCGGGGCTGGCCCGGAGGAAGTGCAGCAAGCGCTCGGCATTCTGGGACCGGAATTGCGACCAGCGCTGTGCTCCTGTTGTCATGGCGGCAGCGCGTGGCCGTAAGAGGTACGTGGGTCCTCGGGCCACGCGGTCTTTGGATGGGTCCCCACACCCTGGGGGTATCTCCTCGCTCTTTTCCTGGGGTGGGGACTAGCGGGCTAACAGGAAGCTGTGACCTTCCCTCCTCACTGTGATCCGCAGGCGCCTAGCCGAGTTGACGGTGGACGAGTTTTTGGTTTCGGGTTTTGATTCCGTGTCCGAGTCGGAGACCGAAGAAATCTTGGAGGCGGCGACACTAGTAGCGCGCGAACGCGGAGCTGCCCAGAACTCGTGTGGGCCGGACCGGGGTGCCTCAGCCAGGTTAGCAGGCGTCTCTTCCGGCCCTCGGCGCGGGTGTTTGGCGCGTGGCCGCTCGCTGCGCCTTCGCTCCGAGCCAGGCCTTATCTGGAGGTGGATAATACAGAAAATCGCTTCTGACCCAGGAAATGTCTCTGATTTGTTTAAATCACAGTGTGTAGCGTGTTAGTTGAGCACTATGGTCGGCGTGATACAACAGAAGAGACTAAAGTGAGGTTACTGGCCACGTTAAAAAGGGCAGGAGAGGTTTGGGAGGGCAACATTGACTGAGGATCCGAGGAAACTAGCTGTGTAGGCAGCAGAGCGGGAACAGCAAAATTCTTGAGGTGGACAAGGAATGGATTCGCGAGAGAGATGCACCAGAAGTAAGGGTTAGGGCCAGGTCTGTGGACAGACCCAATAGAATAGTAAGTTATCGCAGAGCTTGAATAGTTAAAAAGGGTGTTTTTGGTCGCTGAAAAGGGTTGTAGGGCAAGGCTGGAACGGAGAGGCAGTTGCCGAATTGAGGGATGTGACGGTTTGCGAAAAGGTATGTGTAGCTCTGAAGGTGTTGCAGATGTGCACTAAGGGCAAGTTCAGACAGCTGAGGTGGAGCATGGTACAGCAAGTTTGGAGGGAGCAAGGGTTAAAAGCATATGGCGAGATGCATTTGCTTAAATAATGGCAAGAGTATAGTCTGGAAAAGCTGAGCCGGCTGAAAACTTAATGTCCTAGGAATCTCCTTGCTTAGTTGTTGATTGAGGGAGCAGACTAACCGTGTCTGAGGACGCTAGCATGTTGGTCTCCCCTCCCCATACCCTATTTCTGGGGTGTTCACTGACCCCTTCCCTCTTCTTAGCAGGCGTAAAGGCCGTGCCTCTGAGCACAAGGACCAGCTCTCTCGACTGAAGTACAAAGACCCTGAGTTTTACAAGTTCCTTCAGGAGAATGACCAGAGTCTGCTGAATTTTAGTGACTCAGATAGCTCTGAGGAGGGAGAGGAGCAATTCCACTCCCTGCCAGATGTACTGGAGGTGAGGCTTGGGACAACCTCTGCAATGGGAAACTGCTACACCCTGCTCTAGCTTGGCCCTTTTTTGTCTGGTGCAGGAAGTGAGTGAGGAGGAGGATGGTGGGGAGGATGGAGACAGAATGCCCAGAAGCCTGCAGGGGAAGAAGAATGAACCTGTTCCTGTGACTGTTGGTATGGTTGAGAGGTGGAAACAGGCAGCAAAGGTGAGAAGCAGCATGGGCTTGGCAACTGGACACCCCCACATCTCCGCCCTTGCCTCATTTGTATTATCCACAGCTCTGCAGGTGGGAATATTTTTTTTTCTGAGCAGCAGCAAATAATCACATATGTTCTTTTTGAGTGCTGAACTGCCCAGGCAGCATCCTCTCCTTCAGCCAGAGTCCAGGGGCTCTCCCTGCTGCCTGAAGTCAGGTCACTGTGGGTAGAGCTTAGTTTTTATGTCTTTGTATTTTCTGCTTCTGTAATAGAACGCTATAAGCAAGATAATTTGTAAAGAAAATATATTTATTTGACTTGCAGTTCTGGAAGCTGGTAAGACCAAGAGTATGGTGCTGGTATCTGGTGAAGGCCCTGTGATATATATCATGACAGCAAGAGTGCTGAGTGTCTGTGTCTGTCTGTCTCTGCTGGTGCTGGAAATCAAACACAGGGCCCTACATATGCTAGACAAGCAGTCTGCCAATGAGGTTCACACCCATCCCAACTTTTTCTCTTATGTAGCTACTAATGCCATCATAGGGATGACCTCATCTAATTCTCAAGTTTTCTCCAACTAATTACCATCAATATATGAATCTGGGTGTTAAGTTATTAACAGCGTGTGGGCTTTGGGGTACACATGTTAAAAACACAACCCTGGCAGCATTTGTTGATTGCTGGAGCCAGGCTTTTGCTGAGTATCTCATGTTGGTTTCTGCACAGAAAGTAATGGAGCGATCTCCAGGTATCATTTGGAACTGGCGATGGTTTTTGACCTAGGACTCTTAGCCCTTTCCTCGGGGTTCCTGAAGCGGACTTCCTGTGCTTCCAGGATGATGATAAACTTGTCTACGTTTTTGTTGCTGATACATGTTTCAATGACCATGCCCCCACCTATTCAATGTATTTGAAATACAGGGAAGAGGCTCCTCTCTCTCACTGAGTGGGTTCCTCCCCTTGTGACATGCTGTACCCTTAGTGTTCTTGGTCTTCTGTCCTTTCAGCAGCACCTCACTCCCAAGCTGTTCCATGAAGTTGTGCAGGCATTCCGAGCTGCCGTGGCCACCACCCAAGGAGACCAGGAAGTGGCTGAGCCCTGCAGATTCCAGGTCTTGGACAGTGCTGGTGAGCAGGCACCAGGGGCTTGAGTCAGGCTTGGTTGCATGTGCTGTCCTGTGAGTGACATCTTTATCTTTTCCTCACAGTGTTCAATGCACTGGTTACCTTCTGTGTCAGAGGCCTCTTTGGCTACCTTCAGAAGCTCCTGTTTGGAAAGGTACCAATGGACAGCAACAGGTGAGAGGGTGGATATGGTCAGACTTGATCTACAGGAGAGGTTACAGGCTTGCAGGACCCTGAGAGGTCAGAGGCATATTTTGGGAGGCACTCAGGCCAGTTGGAGTGGCTCTAATCTCTTTTCCTTTCTGGGAAAGAAATTCTCCCCTAGGATTTCTTGGGAGCTTAATAACAGCTTAGTATTGGTCTTGAGTTTTCCTAAACCCAGGTTTGTCCTCTCTCTGTAGATGTTTGAGTCCTGTCCATGCTTCTTAACGTCTGGTTAGCCTGTTTCTGAGAGGTGTGTGTATGCATATTCAGGCGTCTGTTTGGTTCTGGGGCAGAGGGTAAAGAATGTCTTGAGAAAGCTCAGCAAAGTGACTATATAGTAGGGGTCATGGTGGGGCTGGGAGTCTGTGCCACCTCATAATCTTAAGGCAGTAAAGGTTTGGAGAGTTGAACTTATCCTAGTGATACCTTTCAAAGGAAGCAGAGATGGTGTTAGCACTTGGAGGCAAGGTAGGGAGATGGCAGCATGAGGGCCCTGCTCTTGCATCCAGCAGTGCGCTCTTGTGGCTTTGCAACAGATTTTGGTAAGTAGCTGATATGGGACTCAGCTGCAGAGACTCAGCTACAGTTGGCCAGGTGTTCAGTGTTTAGGAGGCCTAAGGTTTGGGATTTTAAATGAAACTGAACTTACGGATGTGTGTGGCTGGGTGTGTAGTACTTGTGAGCCAAAGACACCATTCTTTAGCAACGTACATGGTTTGGCTCCAGAGGCTCTGAGTGTTGGCTGCAGAATTCAAGTATAGCAGGTCAATGGGGACCAGAGGAAAGTTATGTCTGTGGTAGGCAACTGGGCCTGAGCATCCTTCAGGGAGGCTGGGAGTCAGGATGCTAGGTACAGTGACCCTATGGTTTAGCCACGTAGGTGACTTTGATAGGGCTAGTGCTGCTTCCTAAGGAGTAGGTGTCAGTCTGGGCCACCCTTGAGAAATTTTGGTAAGCCCTGGTGTCCACCAGCTGTGGAGCTCTTAAGTTTTCTGTGAAAGAGTTGGGAATCCGTGTCGAGGGCACTGTGCTGGGCAGGGTGTGACTGGGATAGGCTGAGGCAGCCCACGTTTCTGTAGGATGCTGCAGCCATCCAGCAGTGCGCTCTGGGGGAAGCTCCGCATGGATGTCAAGGCATACCTGAGTGCGGTCATGCAGGTACTGTTCTGGAAGCAGTGGAAGGTGGGCATGGGTGACTTTGTCCCAGGTAAGGGGCTAACATTGTCCCATGGTCCAGCATTTCTTTTGTGCCTCAGACTCAAGTGAGTTTGGGATCTCACTGTCTCTTCTGCTCCTTCAGCTGGTGACCTGTCTGGCAGAAGCCACAGTGTTGGCAGCAGTCCTGCAGCATATCAGCAGCCTGGTACCCTATTATCTGACTTTCCCCAAGCAGTGCCGTGTGCTGCTCAAGGTGGGCGTCCCCTCTCCCATGTGTGCTGTGGTAAGGTGCACAGACTGCCACAGACTGGCCAGGCAGAGTGGGTAGCTGGATCCATCATGTTACATTCTTCATTGTCTCCTCTTCTCTCATGGCGTGGCTTAGGGATGTAAGAATAGGCTTCATGGAGGGAATGTGTACTAACGTGTTAGAGTTACAAAATGTGCTTCTCATTGTGCCCTCATGTGTTTATGTACAAGCATGACAGTCAAAGCAGGGTCTCAAGGTTCTGCCTTTATGGAGTGTGATGTGCTCTCTTCTACACTTTACTTTCTCTCTGTTACACTCGCACAGCTTTTCTCTGACATGTAAATGGCTATTGCCCAGCAGGGGACCACAGGAATTTCTGGCTTGGCTTGAGAGAGGTGTGCTGGCCCTGTCAGGGTCCTGGGTGAGGGGGCTGATACAAGCAATGATGTGCCTTCTCCTTAGCGGATGGTGGTTTTATGGAGCACTGGTGAGGAGTCCCTGCGGGTGCTGGCCTTCCTGGTCCTCGTTAGAGTCTGTCGACACAAGAAGGATGTTTTTCTGAACCCTGTCTTGAAGGTACACATATGTCTATCAGTGTTAGTGCTGGGAATCTGCCTTGGTGGCAGATGCCCCTTCCTGGGCCCTGGCATTGTGGCTCTGGGGAAATCTGGGCCTTTAGGTCAGTGTCCTTGCCAGGAAGTTGGGGTTGGTAATGAGAACAGGAGCCATGCAGCTTCCTGGGCTCCACCTGTGACTAGCTCTCCCTGATGGGGACCTCACTGAGGTGGGTTCATGAACAATATAGAAATCCAAGCAGCCAAATTGATAAATTTGGAACTTAATTAACTGAGCTCAGGACCACTCATATGCAGACCCCCCCTGGTTCAGGGTCCAAACAGAGAATCACAAAAGACATCCTGTTGGAAACAATTTAGCTTGAATCTTTCATTAATTTTCAGTTGACACCTGTATCCTGCTTCCTTTGTTGAGCAGATTAATTTTTCTCATGTAGGTACAGCTCATTCTGCTTTTCTCATGGGACTTATACCCTGAGTAATTTTCCATTTTGCTGAGTCAAATACAGGGCACTAGTTAAATGCAAGGCTCAAGATGGCATCAGTTATGGCAGGCCACAACCCTCGCCTCCTAGTAGAGATGGACATTGTGCATGGAGAATAGAAGCAGGTCTGAGGTTACAGCCTGGTTCCAGACTGCTGCCTAGCTCCAGACCCAGGGTGGCCCAACCAGTCACAGGGCCTATGGAACCCCTTCCTGCAGCTTTGATAGTTTTCTTGTCCATTTATCAGCTCACCCTTCCTTGTAAGATCCCTTCTACACACCCTAGACTTTGCCTGGGGCTGGCAGGTGCACAAATATTGGGCACATGCATGCAGAATGAGCAACCTCGGAGGCCTGAGTTGGAGGATGGGTTTGTGTGCAGGGTGGCAGCTCTGAGGGATAGGGCCAGGGGTTGGCAGATGGCTTGGAGCCCCTGGGCAGTGGGTGCTCATGTGGCCTTGTCTGGGATCTCTGTGGCAGCAAATGTACATCACATATGTGAGGAATTGCAAGTTCACCTCTGCTAGTACACTACCTCTCATCAGCTTCATGCAGCGAACACTGACTGAGCTGCTTGCCCTGGACCTCAGTGTCTCCTACCAGCATGCTTTCCTCTACATCCGCCAGCTCGCCATCCACTTGCGCAATGCAATGACCACAGGCAAGAAGGTACAGTTCAGCCCCTCCCCACCCGAGCTCAGCTCAGCAAAGGGTTTCCTCTTTTGTTGAAGGAGACAGCTTGCACTTTGCTGGATGGGGTAGGCACACAGTGCTCCTGGCAGTGAGCTGGGCTTCAGTGTGGGACTCACTCTGACCAGGAAACACACCAGTCTGTATACAACTGGCAGTATGTCCACTGCCTCCACCTGTGGTGCCGCGTCCTGAGTATCCTTGGCTCCAGCGAGGCCCTGCAGCCCCTACTTTACCCCCTCGTGCAAGTTGCCATCGGCTGCATCAAGTGAGTCCAGAATGGGGTTGCACTGGGGGGTGAGGACTCTGGGCAGTACCCTTGGTGATCAGGGCTCTCTCATAGGCCAACTGTAATCTGGGGTAGGGTCTGTGGTTCTCATGCATAGCATTGGAAGAGGAACCAGATTCATGGGCATTCACTTCTGTGAAGTGAGGTGGTCAGCTGCACACAACACAGGACTCTTATTTTCTCTCTGTGGGTGTTGTATACCATTGCAAGGGCATTCTGGTTCTTTAGCTTGGGATTCTAGTCTGGTGTGAAGCGAAGTGCTGTGTGCCTTTCTGGCCAGCAGGGGGTGTCTCTGTTCTGAAGGGGCATTACCCTGAACCTTGGAGACTTGGCTGGGAAGGGAGGCCCATAGTCCAACAGAAGAAACCCCAAAATCAAGGATTGGGAAAGAAAGGGAAGCAGAAATGAACTGCCCCCATTAGAGTGAAGTTGAGTTAAAACCTGGATTGGATTTAGTCCCTAGTACTGCCATAAATAAATAAATGAATGAATGAATGAATGAATAAATAAATAATAAAATATTTCCAGCTCTCTAGTGGAGCAAAGAAGCAGGTCCTTAGGTAAAACCTGAATTGGGTCATTTTGTTATGCTCTGTTCTGTTTGGGGAATGCAGTTGCTGCCTGCTGTGGATAGTGTGGCCACTTGCCCAGTAAAAATGATATGCTTTCCTGCAGCTTCAATCCTGTAAGGGGGCAAGGGCTGGAGGCAGTGGGGTAGCCAAGGATAGTGTCAGGGACAGACTGCTCAAACCTGGCCTCTACCTTTTTTGACTTCCCTGCTACAGGCTGGTACCCACTGCGCGCTTCTACCCACTGCGCATGCACTGTGTACGTGCCCTCACACTACTGTCACAGAGCACTGGGACTTTCATTCCTGTGCTGCCCTTTATCCTTGAGGTAAGTAGGTAACACGCTGCCTAGGGCGGTGTCTGCTGTGAAGTGTCCATGACTTCCCTGAATTCCGTTGTCTTTCCTATCTAGGGTGTGAATTTGTGAGCATGTTCTGCTTAGTACTTTGCCACTCTTATCATGAGTGTTAGTTACACATATGCTCCCAGGGTTGGGCCTGAGGCTGACAGCTGTGCAGCCAGGGAACTGACTCTGACCACATAGGTGTTTGCTCAGAATTGGAATGAGCAGGAGTGCTGGGCCTGCATCCTGGATTGTGGTTGTGTGGCCTCTTGAGGGCAGTACCTAGACAATTGTGTGCATGAGCTCGAGTGCTGCTGGGATAAAGGAAGGCTGGAGCCTGAATTACTCCAGAATTCACCATCTCTGTGTATCCCCTCTTCTGGATGTGTCAGGGAGGAGAGAAAGCCCCAGAAAGATTCCTTTTCCCCTTGTGTTGAGCAGGTTGCTGTGCTTGGTGAACATTCTTTGGATGTCACATCTCTTGAGAATCAGCAGCAGTCCTTGACCAGTCCTTTGGCCCTTCTGTCATGGCAGTCCCCTAAGGGCCTTTTGCCCTGCCAGCAGCTCTGGTCTTGCTCCCTAGGTCTCTCATCTTCTGTGGCATTGTTCCCTTTCTGTTTGTATATATGTGTGTGTATATAGGGTGGAGGCGAGTGGGGGTGTCACACTGAGAAGGGGTCTCACTAAAGTTGCCTAGGCTAGACTCAAACTTCCTCCGGCCTCAGCCTTCCCTGAATGCTAGGATTACAAAGTTGTACCAACCCAGTCAGCACATCTTTCCTTTTTTTTTTCTTAGAGTAGCCCTATGCTGCCCCTTCCTTGCTTCACTATGCTGTGTGTAGCAGGGCTCTCCTATAACTAGATGCAGACGTTTCTGAGAAAGCAGGCCAAGACTGAGGCAAAACTGCCTACTAGGCATCGCTGCCCTGTCTTGATGGGTGGGTAAGGGGGTGTTTAGTCAGCCCCCTATCCAGCTCTCTGCCTAGGCTAGAGACAGAGCATTGTTCTCTGTTCTGTTTATTGTGACTGATCTCCCACTGATCATTCCTTCTGTGACCCATCTCCCACTACTCTGCACATGTCTAGGGCCTCCCTGCTTCCCTGGTGGTCCTCCGGGTAGTCTTCAGGGTGGTCCTCCTGGTGGTTGTGGAATCCCTCCTCCTCTTGGGAAAGTTGAAATGCCAAGCTTATATCATCTGGAGAACAAGCCTCCAGGCCCTCCTCTGAGATACCCTCTTGTCATATCCCTGTACACAGTTATGGTGATGTCCTCCTAACACCTAGGATGTAGCTGGGCCTGGCCTTCATGTGGAGAGGAGTGAGCAAGGGGCCCTGTACAGAGGGACCCTTCTTGGAGAGTGGTTGTACACCTGTAACTGCACACATACTGAGTCATGGTCACACCTGGTGTGTGGTAGTGGCCTTTTGCTCCTGTGTTTTCTTGGCTGATGATGCCTAGAATAATTTTAGGGTTTATAATTAGTAAAATTAGAGGAAGAATATGCAGTTAAGGCACTTGCTGCTGTGCTCAAGGTCCCAGCCTTTCTGTCTTCGAGGGTGCCTCAGGAGCACTGCTCCTTCCACCAGGGCTGCTTTCTAGGATGAAGGGGCTAGAGCACTGGAAGACCGAATTTGAGGGGTCTGTGAGCTTCAGGGTTTCTCTTGTATCTGCCTGCACACCCTGATGATTTCTGAGGATGGGCTGGGTTACACAACCTGGGGGCAGATTTTCCAGCAGGTGGACTTCAACAAGCGACCAGGCCGGATGAGCTCCAGGCCCATCAACTTCTCTGTGATCCTGAAGCTGTCTAATACAAACCTACAGGAGAAGGCCTACCGGGTAAGGCAGGCTCCAGGCCCATACAGAGCGTATGGCTGTGCTTGGGAGGGGTTGAGATGGATATGAGAGACCTGCTCACCTCAGCTTCAGGCAGAGACCTTACCTTTGCAGTCTTGTGGGTCAGGGACCAGGGGCTCTTTAATGCCAGCTCCCGTGATCCTTGAGTGTGGCTTGGGGGGGTGGGGGGTAGGCGTGGTGGTGGTACTTCCTTATGCCCTGTCCTGGAGATTGAGTGGACTCATCAGCCTGAGGTCAGAGGCCCTGAGTGGCTGTGCCTAGTCTTGTGATGCGCTTAGTCTTGTCCTGCTGCCTCAGGATGGATTGGTGGAGCAGCTGTATGATCTTATCCTGGAGTACCTGTACAGCCAGGCCCACAGCATTGCCTTCCCAGAGCTGGCGCTGCCCACTATCCTGCAGGTATGTTCCAATTGCCTGGTTCTCCTTGTACCACAAGCACAGGCCAAAGGAAGGTGTCCTGGTTTACAAGCACAGGCCAAAGGAAGGTGTCCTGGTCCAATCACACAGTGCCAGAAGTAGAGCCCAAGCAGTTTATAGACTCCACACTGTACCCCCTGGAGCCACAGTATAGTGATGACAATCACTGGGATATGGGACCCTTAGGGGCCTTTCTCTTCAGAGGCTGTGGAGTTGGCTCTGGATGAGAGATTATCAGCCATACAGGTTGGAATGGACCTGGGTGACACTCTGGCCCATTTTCAGGCTGTCAGTCTGCCATGGCTCAGAAGTCTACCCTGGGCAAGGCTGATATCCTGCTGTTTTCCAGGTGGTCCTGAGGGTGAGGTGGGGATTCTCTTGAAAAAACTCCCTCTGTACCCATGGATATCTGCTTGCTCTCAGTCCAGTGACTTTTTATCTGAGATAGCCTGCACCTCTCACAGGAGGGGGCACAGCTATTCCCATCTGGCCCTGGAAGGTGAATCAGCTCCGGTAGTCACCGGCCTGCTTAGAGGGTTTATGCTCACATCAGTGCTATACCTGGCTGAAGCCCATCCAAAAACAAGTGTGTGTTCAAGGCAGTGGTTGTGTACCTGTAACTGTATACATACTGAGTCATGGTCACACCTGGTGTGTGGCATTGGCTTCTTGCTCCTGTGTTTTCTTGGCTGATGATGCCTAGCAGTTAGGGCACCTGCTTCTGCACGCAAGATCCCAGGATTGTAGCTCTAGAGTAGAAATTTTGTAAATGTCAAAACAATATGTAGTTCAGATTTTGCAGGTTATGTGGTTTCCCACAGCTGTTTGCTGCTCACTTCTGCTGACAGTGCGAAAGCAGCTGAGAAACAAATGCATGCTGTGTGCAGTGATCTTTATTTACTAGACAGGCAGTGGATAGGGTAGGGCTTTTAGTGGGGGCTGACTCCCCCTTAGCCCTGCCATCCCTTTGTGGGCACTTGGATCTGAAACATTTCTGTTGAGCTTAGGACTCTGGGTGGCTTATGTGGGTCCTGTGCTTCGGGTGCAGAGCAGCTTCGGGTGCAGAGCAGGTCCTGTGGGAGCTAGCTGAGTCTCCTCCCTTCTGCAGCTGAAGTCCTTCCTTCGGGAGTGCAAGGTGGCCAACTACTGCCGGCAGATGCGTCAGCTGCTGGACAAGGTGCAGGAGAATGCAGACTACATCTGCAACTGCCGCCAGAAAGTGTCTTTCAGTGTATCAAATCAACTCTCAGTGGTCAGTTGGGAGCCATGTCTGGACAGGGTTGGGAAGGGTGCTGCCAGAGAGCACTGGTTCAAGTGTGGCTGAGATGTGGGGGTAGGGCATGACCCCAACCTGTCCTAACCCCCAGGATACTTGGGAGAAACGGGTCCGGGAAGAGGGAACTCCACTTACCAGATATTATAACCACTGGCGGAAGCTGAGGGACCGAGAGATCCAACTGGAGATCAGTGGCAAGGAGCGGGTATGTCGGGGCCTGAGCTGGGTAGATGGGTCAGTTGCATTCAAATCTTGCACACTGGCATGACTTAAGACCAGGCAGGGAAGATTTTAATTGTACCCATAGTTTGGAAGCTAGGGATGGCTTTAGCAATGGATAGGGCAAGGTAATGACTGGCTGACAAGGCAGTGAACCTATTTTCAGCTTGGTGGGGGGGGTAATGAGTGTAAGATCTCATGATCTGGCTAGAATTAGGGGACTTCTTTCCAAACCCCAGGTACACTAGGGTGGAGGTCCCTTCCCTAGTTTGTACCTGATAAGCTGAGGGTTTTGAGGGAGCAGTGTCACCCAGGCCATCCTATAGGCACCAGGAGGGCAGGTGGCGAGGGGTGGGTGGTGGGTGGATGGCTGGAGGGTTGAGTAGCATTCCCTAGGTGTACTGTGACCTGGCACCAAAAGGGTGCCTAGTAGAAAGCAGCTGAGCAGAGCCCTTGTGACGGGCTGGGAGGTTTCAAGAGGGTCACCAAGGGAGGGAGGAATGGGACATGGGGTTTGGGTAAAGCCTGGTAACTACTGGCCACAATACAGACCTGCTGCAGAGCCTGGCTCAGGCTGTGGGTGAGCTGAGGTGAAAAGTAAGGTAGCTTGGGCTAGGTGCTCAGCTTCCCCCAACTCCACCTGCTGTACTGGTTTACTCTCCAGTTGGAAGAGCTGAATTTCCCCGAGATCAAGCGACGGAAGGTAGAGGATAGGAAGGAGGAGGACAGAAGGGAGTTCAAAGACCTGTTTGACCTGGATAGTTCTGAAGATGAGGAAATCACAGACTTCTCAGAGAGAGGTGGGTCCTCACTACTTCAGCATGTACTGTATGAGAAGGGGCAGGCATGAGGGGATCCAAATCTGGCCTAGTGGGGCAAACCCTTTTTCTCTTAGCCACTGGTTCCTCCTTTTCTTTGAGGTGAAGGTCTCCCTGGGGTTGGGCAGGGCCTTCCCTAACTATATTATACTTCACACCTGTGTGTGGGAGCGTGGCCCACATGTGTGTCCAGGCAGGGCTGTGAGCCTGATCTCCTCCCTCCTGCCTACTGTGCCTTTTTGGTTGGCCCCAGAATGGTGGTCATGAGCATAGGCTCTTCTTGGTCTCCAGGGACAGGTGGATCTCTGAGAGGTCGGCAGGAGGCAGAAGTGGAAGAGGATGATGAGAGTGACCAGGAAGATGAGGAAAAGGACAGCATTGCCTCAGAAGGTGAGTAGTTCCCAGGCCAACGGGGCTAGGCCCTGGAGTCTGTCTGGCAGTTGTCACAGGAGGGTGGCTCTAAGCCAGGCCTGTGCTCCCTGCTGGGATGCCTAGCCAGCTCTTCTGTTCTCAGGGGCTCTGGCAGCCAGCTAAATCGGCATCAATAAATTAGTTAGTGCTGTGATTAATTAGTGATGAATAATCTCCAAGACTGGCTTCTTCCTGATAAAGCAGAATTTACGTAGCCTCGACTCTTCTTGCAGATGGAGGCGCAGATGCAGAGGTGGGACTAGTTCCTGGTGAGCTATGGCGGCTGGCTGAAGGGCCACAGGATGAACTGGAGGATCTGCAGCTTTCAGAGGAGGACTAGGCCTCATGCAGCGCCCCTGAGGTCCTGAGACCAATATCTGTGCAGCCTGAAGGGCAGTCAACAGTCACAGCATGGCATGCCAGGCAATGGGAACTGTGCTGACCTGGGAACAGGAGCTGGTAACAAGCATGATGGAGTCTGCCTGCTGCCCAGACAAAGACTAACCTTATTCCCAGGCTCCCTGGCCTGTTTCTGCTTGTCTTTGGTTTGTCTGCAGATCTTGACAAGCCCCCAGAGTCTCAGGAAATTTGCCCTTCTTGAGTCACATGTTTTTCCTTTTAAAAATTCTCAGTGTTTTTGTATCCAGAAACAAAAGGAAAAAAAATGCCCAGGGATGGGGGTTAGGGGACCACATATGGAGCTGGGGCATGCCAGTGGCCCACCCACATGCTCAGCACAGAGGTTGGGAAGGGTCTGAGGCCCCAGGGAGCAGAGCCATGGTCGAGGTTCCATTTTCTTGCTTGGGCGAAGCTCGACCCATAGTGGGATGGCTCCCCCCATAGGGGGAGGTGGCTGTTGGTGACTGCTCTCCTGGGGTGAGCTCTTCAGGACCCCGAAGGGTTGGTGGCTGCAGTGGCAGAGCCACAGGGAAGCTGGCCATGTAGAAAACGCGGCCCAGGCGCTTGGCCACCTACAAAAAGACAAGCCTGGATAGGCGCCTGCCAGGGAAGGGACCTGGGGGCTTCTTTCGGGTACAAAGCCTTTGCCTTCCATGTCATGCTCACCTGGGCCCGGATCTTGAGGGCAGGCCCCAACTTCAGCCCCATGGTGGTCAGCAGGTGCTCTTCAGTCAGTAGAGGCAGAGTCTCCCCATCGATCCCTTGTTCTCTGAACACCTGGTGGTAAGGGCCTATTTATTGGTCAGTCCAGCAAGGGCCCCAGGGCAGAGCCAAGAAAAGCAGTCTGTAGCTTGTAGGAGAAAGTCATGGGAAAGGAAAGCCCCACCCCCATGTGTGGAAGCCAGATGGGCTGGTAAGGGGCTGCAGGGTGGGTACCTGGTAGCCCCACCTGGCCCCAGAGTCAGCAGCTCCCTCACCCGAGCATACTCTGCACAGCCAGACAGGCCCCCCACAAAGTTGCAGACGTCATCCACCGTCCACTTGCTGATGTCCTCAGGAACTGTGGCCTCCTCTCCATCAGAGAAGAGTCCTCCCATGGAGCCTGGATGTGCATGAAAGTGTCAGGGGGGCTTTGGCCCATCTCTTCCCACGCCTCCCCCATCTGTTGACCTTTACTTGCCCAAATTAAGATAGAGGATGGATGGTCCCAAAGGAACCACCCAATAAAACTCCCATGGATGGTCAGACTGTCTCTTGTCTCCTGTTTGTGGGTACCCACCTGTATGGAAGTAGGGGCTAACTGTGTAGGGGAAGCCCAGTGGCAATGGTGGGGGTAGGGTGGACCCTGAGAGAGGCCTTTTCCCCTCCACACTGCCCCCTCCAGCAGGGGCTTGGCTCGAGGTAGAATCCTGGCACCCAGCAACTGCCATTTCGGGGTCCTCTCCGTTTGAGTCTTTGGCAGGCTCGTCCTCTGTGCCATCTTGAGCCCAGAGCACAGCCCCAGTAGCCTCTTTAGACTCGCTGGGCTGGCCTGGGGCAGAGGTTGTGCCCCCTTTCCGGGAAACTCGGCGGGCAGACTCTCGGGATGGAGTGGGAGGCCCTGGGCCCGGTGGGCCTTGGGGAGGCAGGGCTAGCAGTGGCGCCGAGCTGTGTTTCAGCACCAGCAACGCCCCGCGCCGCTGTAGCTCCTCTGTACTGTCAGGGGCGCGCAAGGCTGCCTCGGGTGCCAGCAGCTGTGGTCGGTGAACGCTCTCCAGCTCCTTCTGTCGCAGCAGCTCCGCAGACATTTCCAGCCTGGCCCAGGAGGGGAGACGGTGGGTCAGTCTGGGTGCTGGACCATGGGCCCACACCCACCACCACCCTGCTGTTGTCTGGCACCTACCGAGCCAGGCTTTGCTTCCGAAGGAGCTCCTGCTGCCGGGCCAGCATCTCGGCCTGGGTAGTGGGTAGGAAGCCATACCCTGGGGGAGGGGATGGGGACAGTCCAGGGCCAGGTGGCTAGGGTGCAGGCCGTTCAAGCTGGCCCTCTGTAACCCCTCGGTGTCCAACTTTGGCTGTTTCAATAACGGCCTCTGTATGCCTCTCCCCCCACACACAAAGGGTTTGTACACTCGCCTTTTCCTCACCTGGGGTCTGGCACAGAGCCGAGGGCACCCCCAAAAAGGGGGGTCTGAGATGGGAACCCAGGGCGATGTGGGAGGCATTCTCGGGCGACAGCAAGGGGGGCGGCTGCGACAGCTCCCTGTGGACGACGGGACGTGGGCGGTACGCCGCGGGCCCAGCCCCTCCATACCCAGACTTCCCGTAACCCCCTCGGCATACCCCCACCCCTTCGCCGCTAATTGCTGGCCCCGCAGGCGGTCGATGCGCCAGCTCCTCAGGGCTCTGGGTCGAGCGCCGCCCCCGCCCCTGCCGGCGGCGCCAATTAATCTCGGCGGCGGCGGGGAGGTGCTGACCTGGCGGGCGGCCGCAGGCGGCTGCAACTGCAGCGGTAATTACCGAGCCGGGCCATCCCCCCTCCCCTTCTCTGCCGGCTCCCCCACCCCCTGCGGGCCCCCGCAGCCGGGGCGCGCGGCTTAATTAGCCGCGATCCGGAGCTCGGCGTCTGCAGCTGGCCGGGCGCAGGGGCGGCCGGCGGGAGGCCGTCTGCGAGCCCACAGCTCCGGCGTCCGCCCGGCGGCGATGCTCAGCACCCCCCGCCCCGCCCCGCTCCGCTCCCTCCGCCTCGCCTCCGCACGGGAGTCCTCGTCCGACTTCCTTCGGGTGGGGCACCCTCTGCCTTTTGCTTCCCAACCTTCCCCCGCGCCAAGGTGTGCCCTCAGCTGTCCCAGGGGCACCTGGATTCTGCGGCTTCCAGGTTGTTCAACAAGGGAACGGTAGTGGGCTTTTGCATTCCTGCCCAGGGCAGTGGTCACTCTGTATTGTGCCCCAGAAATAATTTCCTGGGCCCCTTGCAACAGACCCTAAGCCCAAAATTGAGCACGGTGTGTGTGACAGCCGAGGCTCGCCGCCAGGGGTCTACTGCTGTGTGGCTGCCACCCCAGTACCTCTCGGAGAAGGTTGCGGCAGCAGTTGGTGTAGGGCCTTCACGGTGTTGTGCCAGAACCTGCTTCCTGCGCTGACCTGCTGCAGATGAGGGCAGGTGGACATCCAGGCCACTGGGACTCCTTAAAGCTGCAGCTGCCACCTCCTGCCGGACCCTCAGGAGATCTGTGGGGGCGGGCAGTGACTCAGAGTCCGAGCTCACCTAGGAGTTCCCCCATCCTGGAAGCCCAGTGGCACCTCAACTAGGACCACTCCCATAAGATCCCTGCTAAGTCAGTTCTGAGGATGGCTGGGATCAGAGCAGGAGCAGCCAGAGTGAGGGAGACGCCAGATTCTGGAATGAGGCGAGGACTGCCCCACCTCCAGCTATAGGTCCAGGGGACCCTCAGGACAATGTTTCTGGGCCAGCTCCAGGAGATCATGTGACAAGAGCCCCGGAGTGGGAGTGGGTCTCAAACTTCGTGACTCCCTCCTGGACGGGAGCCGAAAAATTTGAGATCTTGACACCCAGACACAGCTGGAAAGAACTTGTCACTTCTGGCCACCGAAGTAGACACCATCACCATCCAGCGTCGCCTCCCAAGGCCGACAGGCACGGCCACGCGGGTCTCCGCACTCCCCCTCGCGAGCCGCTCTGCCGCCGCAGCCTCTGTTTATAAATTAATTACCCGAAAAGCGGAGGTGGGCCTGCCCTGGGCAGCGCGCCAGCCCGCAGAGCCGAGCCCGGTGGCCCGCCTGAGTCGATCCCCTCGGGGCCCCGCCCGCGCTATTTGGAGCCGGCTTTGCTGCGGGGGTGGTGCGCGCTATGATTGACAGCAGGCTCCCGCCGCGGCCGCGACCCTCCCCCGCACAGGACAGCAAAGCTGGCCCCAGGCAGGGCACCGAAAGCAATTAAAAAGGAAGATTTTTAAATTATTAACATTTGGTGAATTATTCAGGCTCTCGGTGCCTGAGCTGCCCTGGGGAAACGGTGCTTGTGCAAGGAGAGGAAGTCCTGCCCCTTCCTCGCAGCCACTCCTTCCAAACGCCAGAAAAGCCAAGTTTCCCTAACAGAGCTGGGTGGGTGAGGCAGAGTGCAGTGGACACGCTTCCCTGCGGGTCAAACAGGCCCACTGGATGGTAAGGGCAGTGCTTGGACTGGGGTTTCTAAGCAGCAGTGAGACCACGGTGGCCAAACCCTAGGGGATGACTGAGGGGCACATTTGGGGGCAGGGATCATGTAGGGGCACACACCATGGCTTGGGAGGCCCAGAGGGTAGAGACGCTGAGGGTCCTCAAAGGTGTTGGCCTCACTGAGGGCTGACACAAGCCGCCTGTAGTGGTCCTCAGGGGCCATGCTGGGCCCCAGTTCTGGCAGCAGCAGGGTCTCTGCATTGAGGGAACACGTGGTGAGGGTGCTTCTTAAGTTACTGCTAACAGGCAGAGTAAGGGCCCCTCTTACAACCTCCTCCCCAGGGCTAAGGGGTCCTCAGGAATCAAGGATTAGATCCACTTCCGCCTCCAAGGACCTGTCTCCCATCCTTGGGCAGGCTCCCACCTTGGGGGGACTTGCTTCTGGCCCGTTTTTCTGAGGAGCAGTCACTGCTGATGTAGGGGGCGTCGCAGCCCAGCCTCTTGCCTAACAAATCACCTGTGGAAGGTGGAGACCAGGGTTTGGAGAGGAGGAATTTAGGGAGCGCCGGTGGGGAGGAACTGACCCCTGCCCCAGTTCAGCCCCAAAACCCTACCCACCATCACTCAGGGGACCCTCTGTCCTGACCTTTGCTTGATGAGTCAGCAGGCCTAAGGTTATCCTGGCAGGGGTGTGCACAGAGGTACTGAAAAACTGGGGACAGACTCCCACTGGCACCCTGCAGCCCTGACTAACCAGTCTAGTCTCATGTGCAAGTTCATGGCTGTTTCTGGCTTTCCCTGGAAAACAGAATCTACCTTTTCCTCCTAGGGCATGGGTGTGCAGGAATTTGGAGGCAGGTTCTTCTTCTTGCTCAGTGTAGCCCCCTCTACTCCCTGGCCCTCCCCAGCCCTGTTACCAGAAGGTGGAGTCCTTCCTCTCTATTGTACTTGTCCTTGACTGTCACACACCTGCCCACCTGCTCAGCCAGGCCCTGAGCTCCTGAGGGAACCCAGAGTATCTTACTTACTATGAACTGCCCCTGGATGCCAGGTACCAGGTTAGGCCCAGGCCCCATTCCTGATGTCCTCTCTAGGGCCCCACAGCTAATACCTCCATTGCCAACCCACCCTAAGCACCCTTATGCTGGTTCCTCTGAGCCTCTTGACCCAAGCCAGGCGTATCTGCTGAATGGCCCAGGCTCTGCTACCAGTCCTTGGAGGGATTGGGCAGGTGTGTGTGTGACCTCTGTGTGATCCAAACCCTCCGTAACACCTCCTGAAATGAGGCTACAAAACCTGTGAGCCCTAGAAGCCCTTCCCTGCCGATAGGTCCAGCGCCTAATTCTTTTTTCTTACTCCCTTAATCTGTCATTTTTATCAGGCTGGAGAAGTGTGGCAGTAGCAAGAGCCCCAATCAATCTCCACATTACAGTTGACAGAATGGTGCTAATAACTTATTGATCTCAACCACCTCACTGCCACTGGTCTGACTGGCCACCCTCAGGGCCTGCCTCAAAGAGAAGGAAGGATAGTTTCCACTGCTTAGACAGGGTCCCTACCTGGTTATGGACCAGTGGATGGACAGAGGATACCTGGGAGTACTTGGGTAGAGCAGCATATTAGACACAGCAGACAGGAGAGGATGCTGCCATGCCAGGTGGGGATGTGGGTCTTTCAGGGCTGTGTAGCCTAGTCCCACTCTATACTTGCTGCCCAGTGAAAACATCCACACCCTTTTAACCTTTTTTTTCAGTACTGGGACTTGAACCCACGGCCTTCACACTGAGCTATATCTTCAGCCCTTTTAATTCATTTACTCTATTTTGGGATAGGATAGGATTAAGTCACTAAAGTGACCAAGTTGGGCTCAAATTTGGGATCTTTCTGCCTCATTCTCCCAGAGTGCTGGGATTACAGGCATGTAAACATATCCAACTCCTTAAGATTTAATAAGAGGTTGAAGCCCACCTGTTCCTTATTTAAACAATGGCAATTCCCTCTCTATCTTGGAGGCTGAGGCAAGAGGATTGAAAATTCAAGTCCAGGCTAGGTAATTTAAGAGACTTAATGAGACCCTGTCTCAGAATTTAAAAAAAAAAAAAAAAAAAAAGGTGCTGGGGATGCAACTCAGTGCAAAGGACGTGGGTTCAATTCCCAGTGCCATAAAAACAAACAAACAACAAGTCTCACTCTCTCTTTTTTCTGGGGTCTGGGATTTCTTGCTCCTGAAAAGCTTGTCATAGCCCAGAGGAAGTATTCTAGGGTGGAGCCACCCAAGATGAGACCTAGCCTAATGGCTACCTTGATGAGACCACATTTACTTATGGACATAATATACTCAGGCACACAGGAAGTGGGAGAGGACAAGCATACTAGAAACAGGTGTGTGCACCCTGGGGGCAGGCACATGGAGCTACAAGTACTTCTCTAGCCTACTAGTCTTCCTCCCCAGGAAAAAGCAACTCAGTGAGGGTGTCTCCTGGACCACAGAAAGTGAGAAGTGAGGGGCTGGGGATTTAGCTCAGCGGCATAAGCGCCTGCCTTGCAAGGACGCAGTTGTGAGTTCGATCCCTGGTACTGATTTAAAAAAGAAAAAAAAATGAGAAGTGGGAACAGGCTCAGAGGGGTCAGCTCCTCAAGGAATATAGGTATGGGCCTGAATATAGCACATTCCAACAGTGGACCCTTGCACAGTGTAAAGTAACAAAGGGACAGCTAGTCAGGTAGGCACCAAAGAGGGACACCCTGGCACGGAGCATATCCTGGCCTTGGCTGAGGGCATGGCACACAAACAAGCCTGTGTAGGAATGAGCTCCCCTTGCTCATACCTGAGGAGCCTCTAAGCACAGGCTGCAGGGAGGGCCTGCTGCTCAGAACATCTCAATCATTGCAGGGCTTCCTCAGCTCTGCCTGATCGATGGGGCAATTAGATTTTATCAGCTGCATGCTCAGCTGCCTCAGCAGCTACAGAAGCAGTGACCACCTGCCCCCTCCCACAAAGGCCTCTGAGCACAAGAGGACTCTGATGGGATGGCCAGGGGGGTGAACCACACCCAGTGGGAAACATTCCTCCCCAAGGTCCCTGGCTCCTCTAAGGAGTGCCCTGGGCCCAAGCTGCACTTGCCCCTCCAGCTCATATTGTCTCTGGGACCCAGCTCTCCTTTGCAGTGCAGGGGGCTCCTGGGCTAGTACTCTCCTGCCTACCTGGCAGTCTAGGCTGCAGGACAGCCATTGCCTTCCAGGACCAGGGCGGGCATGCTCTGTGGACCAGTGAGTGGGTGAACATGTTCTTGCCTACATATTCTGGTGTAGACATTTCTGAGCCTCTGTGAGGCCCATGTCTGCCCTATGAGGAGGGGGTGGTGTGGCCTCTGCCACTCCGAGCCCACCCCAGCAGCAGCCACAGAGGAGCCACTGTCTCTGCCGCCTGTCTGCCTGGCTGGCTGGGATTAACACAATTACCATCACAGGGAGGCCCAGGGGGACAGCCAGCCTCACACCTCCCACCTCTTCTGCTGGCCTCCCTGGCTGCCCGCCAAGGCATCCAGAGCTGCTGAGCAGAAATGGGGAGGGTGGCTGTCCTCAGGCTGAGCCAGTGTAGCCTTGGCAGCCCTATCCTCTCCCTGAGGACTCCAGTGCTCCTTACCTGTGGGTCCCAAGCCAATTTCCACACTACCTCTCTGGAATTCACAGTGACTCTGATGCTCGGGCATAACGAGGTGGTGGTTTCGATGTACACTGGATATGAGAGTAGGAAGGCTGCTGTCCTGGCTGCAGCAGAGCAACACAGAAGGAGAAGCCCATGAGCACACACCCAGGTGTGAGTTCGGCCACAGTAAATGCCTGCTGAATGTGAGCATGGGAACAGTGAGTGCTGAGGAGGGGTGAGCCATGGGTACACCTCTGCATGGGGCCTGACACTCCCAGGACAGTAAACCAAGGATCTGGCCCTGGAACCCCACTACAGCTCCCAGGTGGTCTGTGTTAAATTGAGGTGGCCCGTCCTGCCTTCTTGTCTGCAGAGAGGAAAGTGCTGTTCCTGTTCCCTGCCTCAGAGGGCAGATCTGTGTTCCATCTCCTGATGGACAAGGCCAGAGAGGTCATGCTGTCACACATGTATTGCCAGTTCTTGCAGCAAGAACATGGCATGTGCCACTTTGATTAAAACTTGCAACCACCCCCATCCCTAATTTCACCCAATAAGGATGCTGAGGTTTGGATCAGTGCTACAGCTGACAAGATGCACACCAAAGGCACTCAGTGCCAGCAATCACATGTGAGCTGTGTGAGTGGGCTGCTCAGGACACCCTGCTGTCCTCAGCTCCTAGCCAGGTCCCTTGCACTTGGAACAAACTTCTGTTTAATTCTCTCTTCCCGCATTGTCTCCTTGCTATGGCATCTGAGTCTGAGCCTCAGAACCCCAGAGAAAAGCAGCAAGTAGAGTACCACTCAGGATTCTGTGAGCAACCCCACCATTAGCACAGCATGGAAGCAAGACTGGAAGCCAAAGCCAGGACAGAGCCGGGCGTGATGGTGCACTCCTGTGGGAGGCTGAGGCAGGAGGATCGTTGCAAGCCTGAGCTACAAAGTGAGCCCAAGACCAGCCTGAACTGCATAGCAAGACCTTGTCTCAGGAAGACAAAAACAAAACAAAACAAAAAAACCCCAAAACAAAGCCAGTATAGAGGAACAGCAATGCCCAGTGCCTCTAGCATGTGCCTTAATATGTGCCCTCCCCAGCCCACCTGTAGCAGAGCAGCCTCTTCCACAGTACTGACGCTGGCAGAGCCTCCACTTGGTGACTGGGAGTCAACCCTGAACCTCATTAAATAGCCCCTATCACCCAACCCAGGCTGGCTGCAGCTGAGCTAATCCAGGGCTGCCCCTAAGCAGATCCGTTTCAGCATCAGACACCCCAGAGTGGCCCCAGAGCCACAGGAGGCCCAGACAGAATTCCTTCCCTGCCCCCATGGAAGCAGGGCAGGTGGGGAGTAAGTGCTTTATAGGATTAATCAGCACAAGGCTCATCCCCATCATCCTCACCAATGTGGGGTGGAGACAGAACTGCTGTCCTCAGCACTAGGAGAGGCCCAGGGCCAGCCTCACACAGAGTCACAGCTGCCACAGGGCTGTTCCCCATGGTGACCCTCCTTTTGCATTCCTAACAGCAGTAGGTGACCAGCTTCTAGAGGCTGGAGTGGGTGAGGATGACAATTTCCTGTGAGTTCCAGCCTGGGCTGGCAAAGAAGGTGAGGAGCTTCTGCCTACCTGTGTCTAGACCAGCTGCCACAACAGCTGCCAGCTCTTTTCTGCTCTTGAGTGCACCAAGGCCCAGGGACAGGAAGAACCAGGACTTGCACCTGCCATTTACAACCCCACTTTGCTTTGAGTGCTCACTCCCCAGGTCACAAAATGGCCCCATCCTAAAAACCTGTTCTGGTCATTCTACTAACAAATTATGCTTTTTCTGTGTAAAGAACTGCAGAGAAATGTCAGTCACACCAAACTAAAGATGATGAGTGTTGTGGTGGGCATCACAGCATGGGGTCCCCACTGCAGCCCAGAAGAGGCTGTCTGGGCACCAGGGGAAAGAACCCTGGCTCCCCACCAGGGTCTCCCCACCCATGCTACCTTGTGACACCATGCAATTCAGTCCTTACCTATCTTTCTGCCAGCTGGGGGCCCGGAAGGCCAGAGGCCATGTCCCCAGCCTGCAGACAGTACTGTGCAGAGGCTTATGGGGAAAAGGAGGAATCTCCTCCAGGCAGGGAACAGTCAATGGTAGGGTTGGGCTGAAGGACAGAGATAGATGAACAGATGAATGGATGGAAGAGGGCAGACTGTCAAGTGAAAAGTGACAGATAGAGATGGATGGATGGGTGGATGGATGGATGGATAGAGTTTGGAGACCTAAGGACAGATGGATGGGCTCACAGGATGTGACAAAAACAGAATCAGGTGGGGGCAGCACAAGGCAGTGTGTCCTAACTCACACACAGCCCTCCTGGTCCAGGTAATGGGGAGTTATGTTGTAGGTGGGGAGAGAGGGGTGGACAGTCCTTCCAAGCATGCTGTGTGCCCTCCTCTTCAAAACTGCTGTTAAATTTAGAAAAACACACCAGCCCACTCTGGGGCTTCTGTAGGCCATGGAGCCACACAGACACAGGTCTGGGCTCTTCCAAGGGGCAACCCAGACTGCAGCAATCCATGTTGTCACTGGACCCTGCACAGATACCTGGCACCCTCCAGACACCCCAAGGCCAGTGGGTGTGAGAGGCTGCAGGCAGGAGAGGCAATTAATGGTGGGAGCACAATCTCTGGATTCTTTATAGGCCTCACTGACAAAATTATCCTATAGTATCCCAGTAAAAGGCACATAAAGTGTCATCAGTGTTCATGAGGATTCATAAAAACAATCAATTGAGCTGGCAACTCCAAAATAAGGTGGAAATAAGTTTAAAGATGTTTTTATTGTAATTTGGCTCCAGAATCCAGACATCTTCAAAGACATAAGTAATAACACATCTGGCAAAAAGCTAGGACAAGCTCCCTCCTGGCTGTGTGGCTGGGCCTTGAGAAGACCAGCTCCTCACAGCTCTAACCAGGAAAGCTGGTCCTTTACTGGACACCCACTGCTTCCCTGCTGGACCCTTTCTGCTTTGCTCTCCTAGAAGTCATGGAGTAAGACTTTACTCCACTGGCTATAAATCACAGACTAACCAGCTCTGGCCCTCAGAAGCCAGAAAACTGGATCCAGCCCAGTATCCCCAACCTTTTCATCATAGGCTATCATTTCTACTTCTTTGCTATTTCTTGAGTTCATCTCCAACTGTTTTCGTAGCATAAACCCACATGGTCCCAGGCCAGCCTCTAGCCTGCCTGAAGCTGGGCCTCCTGCCAGAAAGATCATGGGATATATACCTGGTCTTTCCCTTCCTACTCAAGAACTTTTCATAGCTTCCCCTGCCTAGAAGACAAAGCCCAACTGGCCAGCATCCAAAACTCATACCTCTAGCATCCAACTGAATCAAACCTGCCAAATTTACCTTCCTTCATTTCTCCACAGCTTTGCAGACTCCTCCTCCTCCCTAGCAAACTCCTACATATCCTTCAAGACCCTCAGTCAAATAACATCATTTTTACTTCCTGGTGGTCTCTGAGAGAATTAGGCCACTCACAGTGTCATCCTCGAGCAAAATGCATCAAATGGGGGTGTGACTTGGTTCCAGGGCTGGGCTGCCTAAAACCCCTGTGAGGCTACACATAAGTCTATACTGGCTGAACTGTGTTCCCTTAGCAGGGCACCATGCCACTTGCACTTGAAGTAGGGTAAGAAGTAGACACATCAACCTAGCACACTGGCCAGAACAGTGGACAAGATACCACAGGCAGAGGAGGGCAGAAGGGCAGGCAGCCTAACTTGCAGAAGCAGAAACAGAGGACACAGAGCAACAAAAGTCAGTTGGGAAGTCCTACCTGCAGGATGTCTCTCGGAAAGAGATGTTCACATCCCAGTGGGTGTGGACTCTGTAGGGAGAAGCCAAGGGTCAGTGTGGTTCTAGCACTGGCTTTGCACAGCAGAACATGTGGGAAGCTAGTGGATAGTGAATTAGGGGCAGCTTCCTGTTCCTGGATCCACCTGCATCCGCAGACAGGCCCATAAGCTGGAACTAAGGGGGGGAAGAATGGCACTGGCCCTTCCCTGAGCCATGCTAGGGGCTGAGGCTTCCTCAGCACTCTACTCATTCCACTGAAATCCAACTCAAAGTTGGCAGAAGAGGACCCCAGGATGGGATGTCAAGGGAGATAACAGCTCCTGCCTATGTCCCATTCATCCCCCACCGACATATCCCCAGAAGACCCTTAGTTATGATGTTCCCATTCCCACAGGAGCTCCCGGTCTCCTGACCCTGGCCACAGAGCAGGCACCTTCTTTTCATGATACGGACGTGTGAGGCATCCTCCTCCTTTAGGCATGGCTGCCACCCACAGGTTGAGCCACCACCATCACTGTCACCATCACTGGCAGAGAAGCTGGGAGTCCTCTCCTTCTTCAGGGCACGTGTCTGGGGCAAGGCAATTGTCCTCTTGTCTGCCAGCCGACCCCGGTTCTGGGCAGGTGGGAAGAAGATGAGGCTGGCCTAGGCCACAGCCCTCTGGGCCCACTGCTATAGACCCAGCCAGAGTGTGGCTGGCCCACAGTGTGGCAGCCTCTCAGATAAGCTGTCACTCTCAGGCGCCTCCCCAGCTCCCTGGCCTACTGGAGGCTGTGTGCAGCCTGGGGCAGGGCTCTCAGACTGGTGTTGGATATGCAGTCAGCACATTGTGACCTAGTGTGTCTGCCTGAAATCCCATCATACCCTGTGTCAGTCCCAAGACTGGCTACCACCAACATCCATAAGCAAAGCTCTTTTTTTGTTTTGGCAGTGCTGTGGCCACCACATGGCTGTTACATGGAGAGAAGGCAGCTATTGCTCTGCATCCTCTGGTTCTGCTTCTGAAACCCAGGCCACCTGAACCCCTGCCCTTCTAGACAAGAGCTCTACCACTCAACTACAACCCAGTGTCCCTTTTCCATTTTGTGAGGAACAGAAAAAGCCACTTCAGGGGTAGTTTGAAGCCTGAGGTGTGATAAAGAGCTTTCTACAAGTCTAGTTTCTCCCCCTTGTACCCAAGGTACAAGGGTAGAGCTGTGCATGCTTCAAGTGAGAGACTCCACAAGCATGAAGCACAGGTGTGGGTAGACACGTGCCAGACATGTGCCAGAGCAGCATAAGTGTGTGTGCAGATCTAGTCCTGTTTGGCCTTCTCAGATCTCCCTGAGTCTTTAGGCCTCTCTGGCCAAGGAGAAAGAAGAAAAGTCACTGATTATTTCCAGTGTGCAAAAGGTTTCTGCTTATTTGTAAATAGGTTTCAGGCTCAGACATGGTACAGGCTTTAAGACCATCTAATTTCCTCTCCTCTGTGCAGTCTGGGGGGCCTCCCTGAAGCCTCCATTATCATATGGAAAGGTCCTAACCTCACCCATGAACTTGGAGAAAAAGGGGTCACAGAGCAACCTGCTTACTTCCCATCTTCCAGGACCCAGAGGTGGTCTTCTGTGTCATGCCTGCTCACCCAAGCAAAAGTGCTTCCCTTCAGACAACTCAGAGGCACAGCCCTACCCAGCTCAGCTTGAGCAGGCCCCCCTCCCACCTCTAGAAGTCACAGTCTCCTCCACACTGGTCCCCATCATGTTGTCCCTGTACCATTTTACGCTGCAGCATAGTTGGTATGTACTGGAGCAAGGCAGGATGACAGAGTTCACTCTGGGGCCCCTTCTGAGACCTTTCAGACAGCAGAGCCTGCATGAGGTTGTAAGGCAGGAGCTCCTGTCTGTGCTGCAGGCCTTTGCCAGACCATTTTCAACAGCCCTTGTCTATTTAGGGTGTGTTCTACCCTTTCCCAGCCTGCTGGAGCAGAAGTGTGAGGTTCTTGGGAGTCTCTGCAGTCCCCTAGCATCCTGCCTTTCTGCTTTAACTAAAATATTCTCTTCAGAAGAAAAGAAAATATACTTCCCTTTGCCCCTCATCTGTGTGATGGAGAGGAGGGTGGGTTGAGGGCTTAGGAGAAGGCCAGAAGCATCTGGCTGGAAATAAGCCCAGGAAATATGCCAGTCTCAGTCCCATGGTACACAGAACTAGGCACAGAGAACCTCCAGCCTCTGCCACATCCTAAAGTAGGTCTGGGATAGCTCCTTAAGGAAGTCTGAGGGGAGGGCACCGAGGACTCAGATTGTTGCCCTGCCTTTCCTCATTCACTAGAGATCTCAGCCAGCTCCCTTTGCTCACTAGATTTGAGAATTTGGCACCTAGCTAAGACCCTGCCCCTCCTCAAAGAGAGTGGCTGTCCAGCTCAGGTGGCTCCTCAGCCACATGTATATCCACATTCCATCCCTGGAGTATCTGTGAGCAAGCAGTGTGCATATACCCATGGACCTGGCCAAGGGATTGGGGAAGCCAGCCTCACTGTGAGAAAGGTGTCTTACAAAGAAGGGGGCCCATGGAGCTCCTTCCCAAGGGTGTACTGAGCTCAGGAGAGTCAAGTCCAGGTCCAGGTCACCCCATCCCTCTGACTGTAGATTTGCTATTGAAGGTGAGTGAGGTTGCTCATGCGGTGCTCAAGCCCTCTGCTTTTCCACTCTTGTGCAGGCTTTGGGGCTGCAGTAGAAACCCCTTTCCCCAAACAGAAAACAGAATTCTTGAGAGAAGAGCCTGGAGGATGGTACCCAGAGGACTCCTCTCCAGCACCAGCTGCTTGTAGGATACAGCAATGAAAAGAGACTGGCCTCTTGCCCTGGTAGGTATGGTGATGGCAGGCAGGAGGTAGCTGGTTGCACACACCTATGGAAAACTCTTGTGTCTGTGCACACCTGTGAACTCATGTGGAAGCTGTTGGTCTGTGTCAGACTGCATAGGGTGAGCATGTGGCTTCCCTTTCCCTGCCCAATATGCATGTGTCTGAGGCTTCCCAGTCAGGTCATGCTATGCCCTTGGGAGTCCAAGAAGAACCCAGGCACCCCACCCCTAATCCCCAAACGAAAAAGTCTAAGTGGCAATCTAGGTCCTCTCAGGCCTCTTGGCTCTCTGCCTCTCCTGGGAGGGGGGGTGCAGCCTCCACCCCAGCACCATGGCCCACTACCCCCGGGGCTCTAACTTGGTCCCTCTTCTGAGCCTATTTGCTTTTTAGGAAATTACATCTGGGCATACATGCATGCTCCTGTCCACCAATCCCTCCTACTCTGAAAGCCAATGAGGACTTCAACAGATTGTCCATCCTGGGTGGAAGGGTTGCACCAAAGAGTTGTCACTCCAGCTCTCTGGTCATCCTCACTCCAAAGACCCTGCCCTGACTGGGTTCTGCATCACTAGGACACTTCGGTAAATCAGACCCTTGCAGGGCAGGATTCCAGCACTTAGCACCCCAGACACAGCCAAGCACATCCAGACCAGCCAGCACTGTCTCCTCCCACCATGAGCCCAACCTCCAACCAGCTGGGCCATATGACTTGGAGACTATCAAAACAGGATCCAAAACTGGAGGAAGGTCCTGGAACCCTGGGCTGTCTGTTCTCAGAACTTGAGGAGGAGTGCCAAGCCACGGAGGCCTGTGGGGGTGGGGTGGGGGTTGCTGCTGAACTGGTAAGACTCCTGAGTCCAGGTCAAGAAGGGCTTTTGCTTCTTTCCAGGTACAGGCTAGAGAGCAGAGCACTCCCCACCCCACCCCCGCCTTCCCCGGGGAGGCTCCCTCTCGCACACCCAAGGTGTGGTTAGGACTTTTCAGCCCTAGAAAACTCAGGTACCAGTGCGCCCTGCAGGGAAAGTCCACACTCCCCTGACTCCCAAACTCACCACTGGCGAGGATATTCGACAGCCCGGACAGTCGCAAATCGGAGGGTGCACCTGCAGGATCCCCTTGGACATAAGCGTCTTCAGACTTTTTCCTGCCGGGAGAGGCAAGAGAATCTGTTAGAAGTGTCCAGGGCATAGGTGGAGTTGCCTGCGCGCGCGCGCGCGCACACACACGCCTCGGGACGCAGCCCCGGCAAAACCAGGCCCCCTCCCGGCAGGTGCGCGGAACTGACACGGATCTCCCTCCGCCCTCGAGCGTCCGAGCCTACCACCCAACCTATCCCATGGACACCGACGCTGCAGCGATCTGCAGGGTCTGAAACTCGCCCGGGCAGAACGCCCTCCCCTTGACGAAGGACGGCCCTCTACCGCCTCCCGGCGCCCCTCTTCTCCGCTCCGCCCTTTCCGAGTCCGTCCCGCGGGAGCCCGCGGCGGGGTTGAGGAAGGCGAATCTGGGAGAGATGAGCGGCGCGGCGGAGCCTGGGCCTGTGCTTACCCCCACAGCAGGAAGGGAGTGACCAGCGTGGAGTGCGAACCGAAGCTACCGCGTCCCCAACTTTTTAACTCCCCCACCACGGTTGACCCTCGCCAGCCTGCTAGGTATCCGGGCTCAGGCAGCCACATCGCACTGTCTGGGGCGCACTCCCAACGGGCTCCTTCAGTCTGGCCGTCTGCGCTTGGACTTCGCGCACCCCCACCCACCTCGCCTTGCCTTCGTCGGCGCGCGCCTGCAGAACACCCTATACGCTGGAACCCGTGGCTCCACGCCTGGCGGGGTCGGGAGGATCCTGGAGTTCCCATAAACTTCCTCTGGCTCTTTAGGCTCAGGGGCCTGGCGGCCCTTCCGAGGGTAACCCGGGAGCCCAGGGCGCCTAGCCCGGGCTGGGGACTGCGGAGGGCAAAGACGACCCTGGCGACCTGGCGCGCAGGGAACTGGGGGCGGTGTAGCCACGGCTGTCCTGGAACTGCAGCGCCCCCTTTAGGCAGAGACCTGGCCTCCCAGGTGGCCGAGCGAAGGGCTAGGAAGCTAGCTGAGGAGAAGGACCACAGCTCCCCCCCCTGCCCTCGCGGCCGCACCTTTGTGGCGGATGCTGCGCTTCCAGTCCTTGGCCGTCTCGCGGCCGCTGACGAACTGGAACTCGTTGGGCGTGAGCCACTCGCCGCGGTGGCGGATGGATGGGCCTTTGCTGCCCTGGCAGAGTTTGCGCACATAGAGCAGCGCGCGGTTGGCGCCACACTCCACCTCAATGCAGGGCTCGCCGTTGTCCAGCAGCGGCTGGAAGTCTGACGCCGCGGCCGTGGAGGCCGAGAAGCGCTCGAGGGCCAGCGGGTCTCGGGGCGGCAGGGGAAAGGCGCGCGGCGGCTGAAGCGGCGGGGCCAGCAGCGCCTCGTAGCCCGCGGCCGGGGCGGGCAGCGAGGCGGCTGGGGGCAGGGCGGCTGCGGCGGGCAGCGGCGCCAGGTAGCCGGGCAGCGGCGGCAGGGGCAGAGCGGCCAAGGCCGGGTGGAAGGCGGCCAGGGCGAGGGCCAGGTCCTCGCGGCCCGTAAGCTCCTTCTTGACCGCCGGCATGGCCCGCCGGTGCCCCGCAGCCAGTTCTCCCCCGGCGGTGCAACTTACACCGGCCAGCCGGAAGTTGGGTCTCCGGGCCAGGGGTGCGCCCTGCCACTACTGCGCCCCCGCGTCCGCCTCCGCCACGCCGCCCGGCGGGCTGCCTCCGACAGCTGCCCGGCCGGCCGGCGGGGCCTCGGCGGCGGGAGACATGCTGCTGCCGTCGCTGCCTTCGACCCTGGCCCTCAGGGCGCCGGAGTCACCTGTGCCCACGCACCGGGGCGGTCCTGCGGAGCGCTCGCCGCCCGGCCAGCCGGGCTAAGCCGGCAATGAGGAATCTCGGCGTCGCCAGCCCCGCTGCCAGCGCGGCCCAGGGGTCCCAAGCCCCTGCCCCGCCCCACCCCGCCCCGCCCTGCTGCCCGGCCGCGCACTCGCGTCCACTGGTGCGCGCGCCTGCCCGGCGGGGACTTAGGAGACTCCTGCCGCCCGCCAACACCGCCGGCCGCCACAACTTGGCCCATTTAAACGGCTCCGGCGCGGCGGGGCGGCGCAGGCTCCAGCGGGGGGTGCATGACGGCCGACTGGGCTGGGGGGTGGGACTGGGCGGCAATCCCCCACCTAGCAAAGGAGAAAGAGAGCCGATGGAGGTGGTGGTGAGTGGGAGCGAGGCGTGGCATTAGTGGGTGTCACTGGACCAAAGCTTGAGGCCAAGACCCCATGTGGGGCGGGGCAGAGCCCAGCCTGATGGCTAGTGGGTTTTCCTTGGAGGGGGGCACTGGGATATCCCCATCCTTCCAGTGTGTGAGCCTGCGCAGGAGTGTTTGCAGGGTGTGGGGTTGTGGATTTGTGGAGGGTTTAAGGACAGTAATTCCCTGTTCTTGCCCTCTTACTGCCTGCTTCCTTAGTCGGTGTTCTTGTTTACTGTGAGGTTTCTGATTCATTATCCCAATTTTACAGAGAGGTCTAGCAAGTTGTTGATGGTACAGAGGTATTTTACTCTAGGATGTCTGCTTCCAGGATGGTGTCTGAGCCATAGTGTTGGGCAAGAAGGCGCAGTTGACCCCAGTAAGGGCCAGATTTATGGGATGAGTTCAGCTGATGGGGTTTGTGCACCAGCATATTTCAGCTAGTCTAGGGGAGAGGGATCTGCCCCATCCTCTCTGCCTTGCTGCTGTGGGAGCAGGTCGACTGGAAAGCTGGTCTACTGGGCTCTTGTACCCCATGCCTCCCTACAGGACTGGTTCTGTATGGAACTGAAGCACTGTAAGAGATAATGAGAAACCCTTGGCTCTGGAACAACTGCTGAGAGAGACCTCTTTCTCTAGTGTGTTGTACTAGGTACACTAGAAAGTAGCCTGATATTCTAGCCCCTTGTCCCCTGAGGTGTCTTTGGTATCCCTCTGGGTACACCCTTGACTTTGGGGGTGTTGAGTAGGGTCATATAAAGCACCTTCTTTGAGAGAGGGTTTGGGAGGGAGGGGACAGCCCACCACTACCTCCCCAGCAGATACCAGCTAGTTGTGCATAGAGCTGACCACTGAGATCCACTCTGCTTTCCCTCACCCACTCTTCAGCAGCCAGCACACCACAATGACCTGGGATTGAGTCTGGGCAGGATGTTTGGACTGTAGCTGGGAGCTGTCTGAACCACCCTACATCTTCAGTGGGCCCAGTACATTGGCTGCTGGGGTCCAAAGGGCCAAGCGGCAAAGTGAGTGACTCCCTCCTTCACCAATCCTGGCTCTACTACTCTCTTGAATCCTGATACTAGCATGTCCCTGACCCATGTGTGACAACTAGCAATCCTCCCCCACCACTGTGTTTTGCTTTAACCTGTGAGTCTTCCATGGTTATGGGATGCAAGACTCAGCCAGTGAGCCAGGGACTGTACTAATAGGTGGCTGTGGCACACATGTAGATGCTATCTGGGCTGGGTGGAGGCCACATGCCGCCCCCTGTGCCACAACCCTGACCAGCTTGCCAAAAACAATCCACACTCAGGCTTCTTGTGTTTGCTGGCCCTATGCTCAGGCCTCCTAAGTGTTTATGTGTAGCTCTAGAAGAACAAGCTGTGATCTGACAACCCTTACCCATCCTCCACGACCTCTGTCCTACTCAGGTATGCTTAGGAAACAGGAAGCCAGTTCTGGGTTTCTGTCTGATCTAGGGGTCCACCTAGTCCATCCTCTATGCCACAGTCTCCCCACCCTATCTGGAGAACCCTCCCTCTTAACTACAGCCCTTTCCTCCCTCCTCTTGAGAGTAGATTCCTGCCCAGGACTGGGCTTTTATAAGCATCAGGTTATACTCCAAACACTTTCCTTGTCTGGCATGTGGATGCCACCTTCCTCTGCACATTTCAGAGTAAAGCAGAGGAGAGAGAGAGAGAGAGAGAGAGAGAGCGAGCATGAGAGAGAGAGAGTACGCGTGCGAGAGCGAGCTATGGGGTAGAGTTGTCCCAGCCTGGCATTTGTCCACAAGGAGCACAAGGCACAGTACTTCCTGCAGACCCTTGTCTCAAAGGTGCCTTGCTGTCGCTGCTCTGGGTCCCCCTGCTCAGGGCCCTCTGCTGCTGGGCTGAGGCCGGAGGAGCCGCTGCCACTGGGAGGGGGAGGAGGGGTCATAAATAACCTGAGGGCAGCAGCGTTCAGACTGTGACCTGAGATTCCTGGGGGAGCTTGAGGGCAGCTGCAGGGGCCTTTGCCCCTAAAGTGACTGCTCTAGCCTTGACCCACCATGGAGTGACTGCCTCTTAGGGACCGACTTACCCAGCCCTTCATCAATCAGTTAACCATTTATTGAGCTCCAGATGTGGTATAAACCCAGAAGAGACAACCCTGAGGTGGGAAGACAGAGATGCCAGGAAAGCAATGTCTATAGAGCACAGGTGTGGAGTCAGAGGAGGTGCAGGTGAGTAAAGTCCTGGCTTGCTCCTCACCTGTCTTCCTGAGCTCAATAGGCCTGGTAATGAAAGGCTACACATTTGGGGAACAGGCCCAGACCCATTCAGACCAGGGACAGGTAGTGCTTAGGGACAGCATATGGGCCGCAGCTGTGGGTCCAGGTGATCCTGAGCCCTGAGGAAATGCACTTGTGTACTCCTGTGCCAGCCACTAGTAAATGCCTGTATATTCAACACATATAGACAGCAGTCACAGGCATTCACTCCTGTGTGCTAGCACAGTGGCTCCTGAATGGGCAAATGCAGGACAGGTGCATGGTACCCTGGAATGTCCACATAGCTTGGGCACCAACACAAGCACAGAGTATGTGCTAACTTATACAAGCAGACAAACCCTGAGACCTGGACATGAAACACATAAAAGGCACCCACCAGATGGACCCAGGTCCAAAACACTCATCTGCCCAAATAGGATGTTGGATACAAGAGTCTAGTTGGCAGCACTGCTGGATACTGAAGGGTTAACCTAAAAGGTCAGGGGTTAGTGGTAAACCAGCTGGAACCCCCTCAGACATTCCTGCAGAGTGGCCAGAACCTCTAGAAATGTGCTTCTGGCCCTGATGAGACACAGAGGAGCTGCCCTGCTGGGACATGCTGAGCCTGTGGCTAGCTGTGAGCTGGCTACAAGCCATATAACATCTCTCAGGAGACAGGAAGGTGTTTCTGAGGCCAAGCTGTCCATTGACCTTAACATCTGCCACTTGAGGGAAAAAAAGTAGGGCCTGAGCTCAACACTACCCTGCTCCCAGGTTTGTACTCACAATCTCCCAGATGTGTACATACAGAGATTTTAGTAGACACCCCCAGGACTCGTGCTTCTGGGCCATTGTATAGCTATATAGTATCATGTTCAAGTGTGTCAACACATACGGTGACTCCAACACCAGGGCAGTGATGTACATGAACTGGAAAAACCTAGAAGCACCTTGGTGCAGCCCAGGGGCCTCTTCCAGATACAGAAGCTACTGACCTGGCAGCATTGGCAGGAGCCCACAGCCTTGGATCTGCAGGATTAGCCCCTTCCTTCAAGGAGGGGTAGAGATAGTTCCTGGCCACTGTGGGGGGAGGGGAAGCCCCTGCCTTAGAGCAGCTTTCCATGTGCTACAGTCCCACCTGGACCTGGACTATGCTGGAGGCTGAATCAGGTGGTGCAAAGGTGGCTCCTGCAGTGACTTAGACTTAGACTTTCCTGGCTACACTGTATGAACCACATTTTTCTGTTTCTTTTTTGGAGCTGTGTTTCCCATCTGGCAGGGGATGCTCAAAATCCATGGTTCCCTTTGGTCTGGAGCAGAACAGACAGGGCAAAAAGTGCCCAGAATATGCAGGCCAGGTGACTGTCAGGGCACAGCTCCTCCATAAGATGGACCTGGAGTACAGAAGCTGAAGACCCCCTCCCATTCCCTTGAGGCCAAGCGAGGGGAATGAGGTGAGTTTTCCAGGGCTCCTGGGAGCCTGAATGTCTGCCCAGGAAGCAGGCATGAAGGCTGGTTCTATCCTTCTCCCTACGGACAGAAATGGCTGCAGCTTGAGTAGTGGAGGGATAGCCTATGGGAGAAGCTGCTGGGTTGATGTGGGGCCACAGCTCAGTGCAGCCACCTCTCTTGGCTCAGGCTAGCATAGATGAGAGCCCTCCTTCAGGTGGGAGGCCATGGAGCCTGCTAGAGGTGAGCAGCATGCAGGCCTTGGGCTTAGTCTCACCTGGTCCAGGAGTATGAAGGGGCTGAAAGAGGGCCAAGAGACCCTGTGTGCTCACACTTATTGGTTCTGGGTACGAGGGACACCTGCATGCTCACATGTGTCTGTATCTCCTTCCTACCATGCACTGCAGCTCAACCTGATCCCATGGGAAAGCCTTAGGTGTTCATGTTACTCATTCTGTGGGTATTGGTTGGTCACAGCTTATTCTATATGTTTACCTCCCTGGCCTAGGTAGACCTTGAGCACTTGGGCTAGATAAAAGAAGCAGGCTGTGCTGTCTTCAGAGTTTTAGGGCAGAGGTCATTCTCCAAAGAGAAGTAGGAGTGGGCATGGAGAAGGAGTGGGCTCTACCACTCTGCCAGGTCAAACCAAGAAGAGGGCATCATGCTAGGTGTGGTGTGCACAACTGTAGTCCCAGCCACTCAGGAGCCTGAGCTAGGATCACAAGTGTGAGGCCAGTCTGGACAATTTAGTAAGGACTTGTTTCAAAATAAAATTTTAGAAGTGCTAGGAATGTAGCTCAGTGGTAAAGTACCTGTCTAGCAATCTTTAGGGGCAGAAGGTGGGGCATCCCAGTGAATCCAGAAAACTTGAAGGTCAAAGGAAATGGAATGGGGGACTGCGGGGAAAAGGTAAAAGCTAGAAGGGGCACTTGGCCAGATATACATCTGAGAGCATTTCTGAGAGGCTGCATATTGGATCCCAGTATGGCCAGAGCTGGGACCAACTCATAACCAGATGGGTGCAGCCTAGGGTGAGTTCTGGTCTCTCTGAGCCACTTCCAGCCCAAGGTGGCCACTTAGCTCTGGGTAGCCCCTCTGCTTGCCAGTTTTCTTCAGCTATCACCAGCTCCAGCGGAACTCTGAATACCTTTTTTTGTTTGTTTTTGAGACAGAATCTCACTATGTAGCCTAGGCTGGTCTGTAATCCAGGCAATCCTCCTGCCTCAGCCTCCTGAGTGCTGGGATTACAGGTGGGTACCATCAAGCCCCTCTCACCCCCTTCTGTCCCCAGAAGCCTAAGAATTTGACCATAGGTATCTTTATCAGATAGAGACCTGGGGAGGATCTGGCATGGCAAGTGTGAACATCCTTGGTCTTTAGCAGGTGCATCCCAGATTGGGTGGTGAGGTCAGAGTATGTGGGTGCCCCATAGGGTGCAGTGCTGAGGGCCTTGCCTACAATACAAAGATGACACTGGGGACCCTGTGGACATGGCTTGGGGCAGGCAGGGGTCACAATGCTGCTTGCTGGCCCAAGGTCTCCTGCTTTGTATGCATGTTCCAATGATTTTGTTCTCTGGGACTGGAAAAGACAGAACTCAGGCATAGAGGAAACTGACTAGAGTCTCAAAAATCAGCCCAAGTTGCCTGGTAATGATGTTGACTGCCTCCTGGGTAATGTCCAGGGGATGTACAAGAAAAAGCTGAAGGCCATCTTCCAGGAGGCAGGACTGGCCTCAGGCCAAGTGCATCCTAGGTCTGCCTACATGTTACAGACCCTGGCCCCTCTGTGCATGTGGGCATAAGGCATAGAACAGCCATGACCATTCAGGCACCTCTACATGGGACCTGACACAGTAGAACTGAAATTACTCCCTCACACAGCCCTAGATACTTCCTGAGGGAGCCTCAGGACCAGTGAGCAGGTCCATGGCCACTGATGGGCTGAGGAGACATACTAGTAAACCCAGTTGCTCTGTTATCCCCTCTAGAGTTTGTTTATGCAATGAAACTTGCACCCAAGCAATGTATAGGTTTGTGCTATGTAGTTGCTGGATGCTATGGGATTTCACTCACTCTGCCCTGATGGGGTCACACCTTTGAACTGGTTACACTGGGAAGAGACCCCATGCCAGGATCATTGGTGGGTCAGGTATCACTTTGCATCAGTTTCTTGTGTTGGGAATTTTCAGAGTAGTAAGCTTAGATGGATAATGAATTTATTGTTTCCCATCACAAGTCAGCCCTAGACTATCTTCCTGAAGTGCAGACTGAACAACCTGAACCAACCTAGGCTAAGTCCTGGATTCCTGTTGCCAGTGGGCCCCTTCCCTAGTGTGCAGGTTATCAGTGATAGCCTCTTTGAGGACACTGATGCCTTGTGTGGGTGGGTGTCCTTTGAGGGGTATGGGTGTGAGTATTCCATAATCTGGAGATGTCTCATCTCTGTGTTTTGCTGAAGGTCACAGAGGGGTAGTCCTGAGTGCTGTTCTATGAAAACAGGAATGCTTTACTGCACAATCCTGAGTCACACACTGCTGACCTAGGTGCAGCCCCAGAAGTGGGTGGGTTGCATCCCTGCCCAGAGCCCAGGTATAAAAGCTCCTGGCCTGCTTCCTGCTGGTCTACCATAGGAAGTAGGGCACACCCGTGTCCACAGACATGTTTACACACTTACAGGTACCCAAGCTTTCTGTTGACTGCACCCCTTGGATGCTCAGCCTACTGTCTAGTTGTGGCTGCTCACCCAAGGAGCAGGCTCACTCTAGAGGTGTGTGTGTGTGGAGTCTGTTGGCCATTGCAGCCTAGGGCCTTGGGGCCTGGCTTGTGATGAAAGGGCTCAGGGACCTGAGGACCATGCAACCCCCAGAATAGTGCAGGATACCACAGCAGGAACTTACTCCCCACCCCAGCTCTGCCTGTAATGCTGAGGCCAAGACCAATAAAACACCCAGCTCATAGGAGACAGCTTTATCTTGTTGATCGGAAGTCTGCCAGCCCAATTTATGATGGAACATAAGATCTCCAAATCTGAATTTATGTGCTGTAGTATAATGAGAGGTCAATGAGATTGAAAGTAGGCTCATGAAAGGACTACAGCATCCTGCAGAAGACCTCAGCTCATGTCCTAGACCCAAGGGAGGGATGACCAAGCTGTAGCAAGACAGAGGGGAGGACAAGTGAGGCCTTGCCTTTGAGGGGCACTGTGAGGAGACAGAAGGACTTGGGGTAGATGGGGCTAGTCAGGACCATTGTGCTGAGGATGACAGACCTCAAAGATTGGGGCACTTTCTGCTGGTCTCACATCTGAACTTCAGCCATGAGCAGGCCCTGGTTCTGAGAACAGTCACAGTAAGAGATCTGACCTTGACCTAGGGTCCCCTCATGGAATAGGGGTGCTGTGGGGGCACATAAACTCACCCCTGGCCTTCTCTCAACCCTTCTGTCCTTGTCATCCATATAGTTTTGGGGGAAAGTGGGGGAGGGTCAGCCAGTGGGCCCTTGGCTAATAGAGGCTGGCTTTCTGAGCTTGGGATAGACCCTGACTTCAGGATTTATACAAATAAGCAAAATGAAAAGTGCTGGCAACCTTGATCTGATTATAGTCATTCATTCTCTGGTCGTTAATAATTTGTGCAATAAAGGATTGTGGCCACTCCAGGGAGGGAGAGGCTGTGCCTCAGCCCTCCCTTGGCGCCAGCCTCAGGAGCTGGAAACATAAATTATTAGTTTCTTATCACTCGGGCCACCATCGCTCATGCTGCCAGGGTCTAGTGGGGGCTGGGGGAGGTCCTGCTGCCCAACCCTCTGCTGCTCACAGGCTCTGAGTGGAGATGCTGGGTAGGGCCCTTGTCACCTAGCCCCGCCCCTCAGGGAGCATGAGCCCTACAGCTACAGGCTGCAGCTAGCATGAAAGGGATACAGTGCTTGTCTTCTGAGCTTTAGGCCCTCTGTAAATGAAGCCAAAACACCAGCTCATGATGCAGTCTCACATGCCGGGCCACAGCTATTGCTTAATGAAGGCAGGTTCTTAACATCAATGTGTTCAGCGGTGGGGGCCCAGAGACCCAGGCCTGACCCTTGCCTAGGAGAGGGAAGCAAATGTGGGGTGTCTTGCCACTGGTGGACTCAGAACCTATTCCTGAGGGTGCACACCTGCAGGAGTGGCCTTGCTGTCTTCCTGTGCCAGCCTTAGTAGGAGGCATGGAACACATAGTCTCCACATAGGGCTGGTGCTGTTGGTGAAGGGGGATGCTACAGAGTGCTCTGAGGTTCTGTGCATGTACTGTGCTGTACTCCTGGGCTGTGGTCTGTTCCTCAGGTAGAGTTGCTGAGATGTATGGAGCTAGAGGCTGAACTCTAAGGTCACATCCCAGAGCTCCAGCTCCAGTGGTGACAAAGTTGATTTCATAAGTGTTTTCCTCCAGTGCTCCCAGTCTGCCTTGGGTAGTCTGTCCTCAGCTCCAAACTGGGGAGGGGAGGCTGAGATTGGGAGCCAGGTGCTATGAAGCAAACAGGCTGACAACTGTTTCCTGCCAGTCAGTGCTTCGGCATGCGTTACCATCTGAGCCCTCCTTTTCTTGGGCTGGGAGTTGCTGTGGACCTGCCTGGCATTTTTGACAGTGGAGAGATCTGGTGGGCACCAGAGTGCTGGGGACCACATGCACAGGGTCTTTGCGTACCACTTTGTGGCTCTGTGGCCTTGGGAAGATCTTTAATCTCTGAACCTTCATCTATAAAATGAAAGTGAGAATGAAAGGAGACAAAAGTTATTGTTTTCTGAGCATCTACTTTGTGCTAGGTATCTGGATCTCATAGGTAGAGCAGATCCATGAGCTGAGCTGCCTCCCACATTTCTCTGTAAATGCTCCAGAACATCGTTATGTACTTGGCCCTTGGCTTCTTGGATATTGGGTACAGCTGTAATGATGCCTTGATCTCTTTGTCTATCCTATTATTGTGTCATTTCCATTACTTTCAATTGGTTTTTCTTCTCCTTTGGGTTTATTCTTCTGTTTTCTTGCATAACTGGTAAGTTTTAATTGGGTAACAGGGACCATGTTTTTTTTTTTTTTTTTTTTACTATTTTTTACTCTTTTTGTAAATTTTCACTTTGCGCTGAGCTTGGAAGATATTTGGTCCTGTCAGGTTTCACTTTTAGGTCTTTCAGAGAGGACAAGAGCAGCAGTCAGTCTGAAGCTATGTCTGCCTCACTCCACCTCACAAAAGCTTGTATGGAGAGAGCAAGGGCGGGCTGGCGGGCAGGCGGGAGGGAGGGAGGGAGGGAGGGAGAGAGAGAGCATGAGCGTGAGCCACCAACCCTCCATCCAGCCAACAGCAGGCAGAAAACCCTGGGAACCCGAGGTGGAGGCTCTATGGGTGCTGCTTGGAGTCCAGTATTATCCTGGGGACTCCTTTCTGCCAGGCACCATCCTCAAAAGCAGAAGCAGCACAATCCCCACATCTCTGTGTCTGGTGTCCCTCCTTGCACAGTGTGACCTGTTAAAGGCGGCCTTCCCGAGTCCTGTTTGGTCCCCATTCCCCAAATGCCACTGTTTCTTACTGGCCTCAATATTGGGAGCTCTCCTGACCCATTGACTCAATACTCATAGCCTGCAGGGTACACACAGGACCATGATTTCTCTCTGATTTGTTTGACTGTTGCTGAGCTGCCTCTGTGCCAGGCTGAATGCCAGCCTAGGAAGACCAGGTGAACAGCCTTTCCTCCAGCCTCTGCACCCAGAGCAGCACTGTGGCTTCTTTGTTGACACTCAATACCAGGTCCAAACCCTCTTCCTTCCTTCTTTGGCTACCCCAGTCAGAATGAGTCCTGTTTCTTGAACTTCTGAGCTTTCTGGAACTTGGCATTCTGACTCTCTCAGGAATCCTGACTTGCTAACTGGACTTGAGCCTCACAGGGATCCTTCTGGATTTGGGGCTGTTGGCACTTATGCATCTTCATCGGAAATTCCTTTGCTGAAAGAACAAACTAGAGATTTGGTAGGACCCACAGGGGCCACTGGCACAGTCTGCCACCATGGTGTTCTGGGTGCCTTGAAGCTCAGAGGCTTTAGGTGGAGGGCAGGGCTCTGCCCTGCTTACCTGAAGATCCTTGCTACCAATTAACCTTCCCTCAGGGGCCTGCCTCCTTCTCCCTCAGAAGCCCACCTGCTGCTTCTGTGCATTTCTCTGTGACTCACCTTACATTTCTGACCCTCTAGCCCTTTCTCTTGGGATGCAGCCTCTCCATTTTGTGACCCATCTCCCTGGTTGCCACACCTACACCCCCCCCCTCTGAGACCTGGTCCACATTATACATATACATATACATATACATATACATATACATATACATATACATGGAACCCTACCATGTGTACTTACAGACCAGGGCATATAGCAGATGGGCTGTGGCTAGGCTGTGCACAAACACAAGACAGTTCATTTAGGTTTTCCTCATCCAGTCCTGAAAGCCCTGATGGGGGGGCCCCAAACCCTGTGTGGTTGCTTCTAGACTGATTTCATTTATCACTGGCCAAGGATGAGTAATTTCATTGTGAGCACAGTTCAGGGTGATAGATGAGGGAGTGGGCAAATGATCGCCTTGCTGCCTTCCTCCTTAGAGAGGGAGGCTAGAAGGAGTCCCCTGCATCCTTATAAAAGCAGTGTGGCTTAGGATGGGGAGGAGGGGGTGGCTAGCAAGGCCAATGGGAGTGGGTCAGGCAGAGGACACCTAACAGGTCTCCTTGTCCAGGGTCCCCAAATCCTGCCCAAGTCTAAAGTCCAGAGGGCCCCATGTAGTGGGAGGGTGGGGGACAGGCAGTGTGTGGCTTTGGTGTCCATACATAAAAATGTGGGGATACTTTCCTGTAAAAGTTGCCAAGTTTTTTTTAGGACCAACATTTGCCATCAACTTCTCCCTGTGCCAGTATTTTTAACAGGGTTCTTCTCACCAGAATGAGCACACCCACACTTCTCAAAGTAACAGCCGCCATATGCCATTGAGGCCCTGGTTCTGGGTTGTCTGAAGACTCATCTTGGGGTGAAGCTGCCTCCACTGGCTCAGCCACAGCAGGGTGGCCTAGGGCTTGGCAGGCTGGAGCCAAAAGGCATGGGTGTGCAAGGATCAAGCCCACCTACCCTTTCTGTTGTGGTAAGTGAGGTTCTTGGGATTTAGGAGTATAAAAGAGACACCCCCCCCCCTCCATGTAGGGACAAGTGTGCTCAGCCAGGCCCAGCACTCACTGAGATTAAAGAAGGGGCCATGTGACCAGGCAGGTTATCTCCTGGCTGGATAGCCAGCCAGACAGATTCAGTCTTGCAGGAGTGACCCTGCCCTGGGAGGTGTGGCTAGTGCACTATGCCAACAGCTGTCACTGTGGTTCATGAGCCTGAGAGACAGTGGATGGTAATGGGAGGGGACACAGGCACTGGAGTGAAGCTGTCCCCAAGCAGCCAGGCAGCATCCCCGGAGGTTGCTGGCAGAGGCTAAGGCGCCAGGCGCCTCCAGGAAGTCTGGGTGGCCACCCACCCACAGCTGCCCACAGCTTCCCTGGGGGCAGGGCCCAGCTGAGGCCACTTACTCAGAGGACCCCACCCACTGCTCTAATTTAACTCTTCCATTCCCACTGAGGGGTGGTGCAAGTAGGGACTGGCAGAGAGCCTGTGGGGCAGCTACAACCAGTGGCTGTTGGAACTGCAAGTATAGAAGGAATGAGGCTCAGGCAGGTCTTCTGACCTGTCCCAGCCACTGAGGACACCAGTATCCTCCTGTCTCTCCCCAGTATCACAGGGATACAGTGAGGACACATCAATAACCACAATAGCTCCTGCTAGAGTTTTCAGTGTGCTGGGCAACCTGCGGGTGCTCTGTGTACAAACCATGCAGCTGATGGTCACTGCCTTCTGGGAAACAGAGACTTGAGAGGCCTGGAGAGAAGCCCAGCAGATCTTGCTTCTTCCAGGGCTACCTTCTACCCACTGCTCCACCTGCCCCCTAACTTCCCTCCTGTCATAACCCTTCCCACTGGTCCCCTCCCTGCTTTTTCTTTTTCTTCCAAACAGATTGTACAGGGATATGACATGGCCATGGGGAGATTCAGGATTCCCAGAGCCAGTGAGGAGGGACTGTGGCCAAGGGCTCTTTGGGGGTGGGGAGTTGTTTGTGGGTCCCTTGAGGGGAAGAGTCAACTCCAAACACTTACAGAGAAAATGGACAGTAGCAGTCAACCCTAACCCTTAGTTCTCCTTAACCCCTGAGGGGCTGAGGCAGAGCCAGTAAACCAAGGCCCTCTTGCTTACTGCAGAACTGCTCCATCTGTCACGTAGGACTGGCATTCTAACTAGAAAGGAGACTTCTTAGCGTTGTAAAAAACAAACAAGCAAACAAAAAACCTGTAAGCAACAGCAATCTTGGAACTACTGTAGATTTCACTGGGGACCGGAAAAAAAAAAAAAAAGGTGAGTTCTTGGGCTCAGACTCACTAGTGCCCATAACTGCTCCTTAGAACTGATGTAGGCACTGGGGACTGAAGCTTGGTCATCTGTCCTCAGGCCTGAGAGTCTTTTAACAAGGATATGGCAGCCTAATGGGGCTCTGGGTTTTGTCTGTGACTGCATGGGAAGGGGAAAGCCTGCTAAATTTCCAGCATCTTTCCAATGGTCTCTCCCTCAGTCATGACCCATGATCCATTCTAGGTGGAAGAAGCTATAATTTGTGGACCTAGAGAATGTTCTCCATATTTCACTCAGCAAAAAAGAACTGAGGATGAGAAACAGGCTACTGAAGCATGTGGGAATACTGGCAGCTCCTCTGCCTGCACACAGAAACTTTCTGAAGTATGAGGGTATTCCAGCTGAACTTAGGTGGAGGAGGCACTGATCAAGAGGTCACAGAGATGGCCAAGACCCAGCTGAGTTCAGACTCTTATACTGTAGTCTGGGCCTTGGGGGAGAGCCTGAGACCCAGCACACTCAGTGAAGACATCTGGGTACATTCCCTTGGAGATCCCTCAGAAATTCTACCTTTAGAAAGGCCACCCCTTCCCTCCCAAGCAGACAGGGTAGGCCATGTTGGATGGACCATGCCAGAACAGTGGCCCCTCTGTATCCGCCCAACTTGCTCCCTCTGGCCACTAAGCTTATAAAGAGGTCAGATGCCTGGAGATGGGGTGCATGCTGTAGGTCACCCTTGCTATTGGCAAGAATCAGCAAAAAGGTAGGGGAACTCTCCACTCAGAGGGCAATGAGAAACCTCCAATCTGCTGTTCCCAGAGGTCTGACTTGGAGGCTAGAGAAAGCCAAGAAAGGGAAACAAGGGACAGAGAAAGCCAAGCTCTGGCATAGTTGGGGAGAAGTTCGATCATAATCGAAGGTCCAGGGTCTGTTTTAGAGGTGAGGGCCAAGGTACAGGGGGCCCCCCAAAACAAACTGAGCCTTGAGAAGAAAGAGGAACCCCAGCATCAGGCAGAGAACTGGAGAGCCTGAAGGTGTAGTCCCAACCATGCTTCAGGGAGACAGAAGGGCAGGCACAGAAGTCTCGGCTGGGTGGCTGGGGCCACAATGGGTCAGCAGGATGACATCTGGGGGCAATGTCATGCAAGAGTCAGAAAGGGCTGCCAAAATGCAGAGTGGGGCCTGGGTAAAGGAGAGAGAGGAGAGGTAGAGAGACAGGTGTGGTCATAGTGGTAAGTGTCTACAGTTGGAGGTGGGGAGAGCTGTGTGCCTCTCTATGAGGGTGGTGGGACTGGTGTCCCAGAGACAGTTTGTCGCTCAGGCCAGAGCTGATTGAGCTCACTTGGGTTTCTTTGTTTTTAAAATTTTATTTAGATGAATTTAATTTAAAGTTAACCATGGTAAAGTGTACAATTCACTGGTATCTTGCACTCCAATGTTGTGAAACTCTCAGTTGTTCCAACATATTTAAGTCCAACACATTTGTTCCAACACATTTAAGTCCAACACATTTTCATCACCCTGAGTGGAAACTTATTCCCATTAAGTCACCCCCTGTAATCCCCCTCCCTTGAGCCCTGGTAACCACTAATCTATTTTCTGTCTCTGGACATTTTTTTCTGGACATTTTTTCTAAATGGAATTGTGCACTATGTATCCTTTTGTGTCTGGCTTCTTCCACTGATCACAGTGCTTCCTGGCCTCACCCATGTGGAAGTGTGTGTCAGAGCCTCATTCCCTTTGTCACTGGACTACACTTTGCTCAACGTCCATCAGCTGCTGGGCATTTTAGCTACTTCCATTCTGGCAGCTGGAGTGGCACTGCTGTGAACTCCATAGATGTGCATTTGCCTGAACAAAACACTAATTTTCAGTTCTTCTAAGTATATGCCTAGGAGTGACACTGCTGGGTCACCTGGTACTGTAATTCCTTGCTTGTATGTATGTGTGTGTGTGTGTGTGTGTGTGTGTGTTGCTGGGATAGAATCCAGGACCTTGTTCAAGTTAGGCAAGTGCTCTACCACTGACTTACATTCCCAATTCTTTTTATTTTTAAACACTTCTAAGTTGCCCAGGTTGGACTTGAATTTGGGATCCTCTTGCCTCAGCCTCCTGAGTAGCTAGGATTGTAGATGTGTGCCACCATGCCTGGCTGTGCTTAACTTTTTGAAGGGTCCTCTCTGTCACACTTTATATTTCTACAAGCAATGCAAGAAGGTTCTAACTTCTCCATATTTGTCAACAGCTCTTACTTTTCTTTATAAAGATTGTTGCATTCTGGTCGATGTGGAGTGATACCTGGATTGTCTATTTTGAATTTATTTTCTTCAGAAGGCAGGGGAGAGGATGGGAACAAGTGTAACAGTTTGGGGGAGGCACTACCAACCCCTGTAGGGGGGCTGGAACACTTGTGTAAGGACATGAGAGCGAATATTCACCATGTTCCTCTAGGCCTGCTGTCCCTTCAGAGTTGGGTCTTGGAAACAAGGCTGGTTCCCAGAATAGCAGGCCACAAAGTCCATGTGGATTCTCCTAGAGAGGGTGAGAGGTCTAGAGCAGATGTCAAGACCCAATTTCTATGGACAGATCCTTCCTGAAATGGGTCCCTTTACAAGAATTTGGGATTCCAGAAAATAACCCAGTAGTCTGGAAACTCAGCCACTATTACAATGAAGCTTCTTGTCACTCTCTCTTAATTTCCATACACAGTTTAGAACTGCTGCTTAGGCAGCCCAGCCTTATACTACAGGAATCCCAGAGGGTAGAATGGTGTTTTGAGAAGTAGCTGTGGCCCTTGCTGACAGTGTGTGAGCCAGGTCCTGGGACCTAGTGACTGTAGAGCAGAACCTGCACATCTAGGGAGAGAATGTGGGGGGAGGCATCTTGTACAGGCACCACCCCAGGGGCCAGTAGCCAAGTCTTAGGCTGTTTCTCAGGGCCTTTAGGAGTGAGCAGAAAGGCAGGAGGTGGAGACATTTCCTCCACAGCAGTCTGGTGGGAGAGGTGTCAGGCTGACTGATGGAGGCCAGAAAGAGGCCAACTCTGGTGGGGAGACATCTGTGTGCATCTGCTGACTCCAAATGCTGTCTCCCACCCCTTCCCTTCCATGTGGCTGCATTCAGCTCTTTATGGGGCTCCAGAAAAGGGCCTGGTCCTAGTTGGAATAGGGTGGGAGGGCTCGTTTCCCATCATAAGAACCTGAGACTAGGCCTCGGGGACAGTGCTGACCCTGCTTGGCTTGTTCATTATTCTCACTCCTCTGGCTGGTCTCTGTCAGGTGATATTACAGTGACAGGGACACAAGCTATAGCAGTCTAGCCCACAGCTACATCTGTTTTGCTGAGGGGATCCACATTTGTACCCACAGAGCGTAAATTCTGCACCCACAGCGCGTAAATTCTGCACTCACAGCTCCTTCCAAGCTCTTCTGGCCAAGATCTTGGGCCTGGTCACTGGCTTGGCTAGTCTGCCTTCTGCTGGTCAGATCTGTCTTTGCAGGCAGATGAAAAAAGGCTCTGGCTATCTGCCTGTCTTTGGATCAATCTTCTAACTTCTGTTCAGCCTGATTTCCATCTCCCAGTATTCAACCTTGTCTTTCACCCTGAGGGCACCTTGCTCCAAGGCAGCACCAAGAAGATATGCTAACCAGGTATGTTAATACTCCAGGCCAGCTTGGTGGAGGTAGAGCTCTCTGAGTCCCACATTAGACGGGATTGGGACCCTAGCCAAAAGACCTTGAGAGAGTCCTAGGGAGGCCCCTGACCTGCAGGAGCCAGTCAAGGCACACCTCAATTTCGGATCCACAGCAACTGAAAATGAGCGCTTATTACTCTTAAGTTTTAGAGTATGAGACTCCAAAATATCTAATATTGGGACTCCAAAATATGTCATATATCATGGGCATACTTCCAGATATGGCTAGACATGGGCTGAAGATTTAGCTCAGTGGCATAAGTGCCTGCCTGGCAATCATGAGTTTGATACCTGGTACAGAAAAACAGACAAACTGCAGATTTCTGTAGTTCCAGGGAAGGATCTGAAAGGCTGTGACAGAGACTGATATACCATCTGAACTGGTAAATGGTGAATGCAGGTAGAAGCATTCCTTTCCTATGTCTGGTCTGTTTCTGCCTGCCTGGGGAAGATGTGGCCCACACAGATGACCACAGGAATCTATTACTGGTAGACTGTCAGGGAAACAGGACAACCCTTGCTCTCTCTGCACCTCCCCTCAGTCTTCTGCATACAGTGTCACTGCCCTTCCTACAAAAGCCTGAGCCCCTGTCGGTTGGTTTGGTTCAGCTATCCTGGCCTATCTCATTCCACTTGTGTATGGCTCATGTGCTTAGGGATGTAATAGATGTGCATAATCTTTTCTCTCTTAACCTGTTTTTTTGCAAGTTTATTTTATAGACCAAAATTTTCCAAGCTTCAAGGGCTGAGGGGAGAATAAACTTAACATGCTTCTGGTTACACAACAATAGAAACTAATCTAGGCAGGATGTTTTTCTGACACTGGTGAGCAGTGAAGATTCCCATTAGGAGCCGAGCTGCTGGCTGCATGGCTGCTCATGGGGAGGAGAAGCTGGTAGCAGGGAGACTGCTGCCACTCCCTCATTCTTGACACTTCTCCTGAGGCTTTGCCATCATTAGTGATGGAAAAAGAAGCAACACAGGCACCTTCCTGACCCCAAGAAGCATGTGCTCTAGAGGGAAAAAGAGAGAAACAAGAAAGCAAATAACTCAAGATAATTCAGGTAGTAATAGTGCTGGGAAGAAAATACTCAGTTTATATAAGAAAGGACCTGGAAAGTAAGGGCTTATCCAGGTTGGATGGTCAGTAAAGTCCTGGCAGAGGAAGTAAGCAGTAAATAGACTTGATGATGAAAAGACTCTGGGCATGGGCTCAATAGCAGAGGAATATAAGGTTGAAGACAGGCATCAGGGAAAACAGTGTACAGCAGGGACAGGAAGGAGGTCCATGTGGCAGAAATGCAGGACAAAGATCACAGACCAGGTGAGGAGGTGGGGTCTGCTCTCAGAATGCAGTCTGGGGCTCAGGAATGCACTGGAAGGACTCAGCCCAGAGAGATAGTCTGCTTCTGGTTTATTGCCAGCAGATATGGAGTAAAGTCATCAAAGGGAGGAGATGCATGGACAACCCAAGGATCCTAACTTGTTTATAGTCTCCCAACCACAGGCCAATACTCCTAGAAACAAACTGACATTTCTTTTTTTTTTTTTTTTTTGACCAGGGATTGAACTCACGACTGTGCTTGCCAGGCAGGTGCTTAAGCCACTGAGCTAAATCCCCGGCTCCAAACTGACATTTCTTGGTAAACAGAGTTGCCTGCCTAGCCTTGCCACTCAAGTCAGATACCCACTCTTTCCTTCCATAACCCTCAAGCTCAGCACACTCCAGGCAAGCTGCCTCAACTGCCCTGCAGACCCTCTCCTCATTAGATCCTAAGGAAAAAAAAGGCTTTTGGTGAGGATCCTATAAGATCCCTCCAGAGGCGCTGTGGGTCCTGAGAATCTTAGGGCATTTCAGAAGAGTCTTGCCTCTCCACATGGTGCCAGGAAGAGTGGAAATCTTGTCTGTCATAGTTCCATAAAGCAGGGACAGTCAGAAGACAGACAGGAACACTTATTCCACACCCTTCCCCCCTGCCATGACTTTACTTCCAGACGTGGCCTTGGAGAGGATCTGGGTCAGAGACTTGCCAGTGAAAGGACATACAATACTTGGTAGCACCAGAGAAAATGCCTTCAGAATACACCTTTTACTTAGTTCATAAAACAAAAAGCAAACAAAAAATATTTTTTCCCAAGTTTTTTCTTTTTAACACACAGAGAAAACCCTGCCTGGGAGCCTCACAAAAGTTAAGACTTTTTTTTTTTAAGTTAAGACTTATAGGAGACTTGCCTGCTATTCCTTCTTGTGCCAAGGCATCAGCAAGAAAGGGCAGAGAGGGTAATAGTGGGGCAGGAATAAAGGCTCAGACCCCAGTGCATACCCAGGCCCCATTCAGTCCTTACAGCCAGGTCAAGGCCTTCTCTGTTCCAGTGTTCTTGGGGAGAGCACTTGCCTCTCCTTTCCAAGTTCTTTTGCAATTCAGCTTTTTCTTATAACTGTTTTCTGCAGGCACTATACCTGTACATGCCAGTTTTTATACACCCATTTTTCCTAGTAAGCAATTCTTTATATACTAAAATTTCCCTGCTACCTCGAAGAAGGCCTATTGTTCCAGTTCCTCAGGAAGCTCAGGCAGGAGCATCACTTGAGTCCAGGAGTTCAAGACCAGCCTGGGCCACACAGTAAAATCCTGTCAACAACAACAACAACAACAACACACACACACACACACACACACACGCACACACTGCCTGTTA
>PVLA01009053.1:63427-80449 GCA_004027455.1 Hydrochoerus hydrochaeris
CCAGGTGGCTTTGTTGGCTCAAATTTGCGCCTCCTCAAGATCTCACAAGCCTGCGTCTTAATTCTTGTTCTCTTCTCTTTTCCAACGTCACCAATGTGCCGTGGTCCAGCGCGTACTCCTTCCACAGATCACTAGCCAGCCAATCTTCCTGGCAGCCCGGGCTCCGCTAGGAACCAGCAGTCGAGACACCAGGGACTGGTGGGCAGGCCCCGCTAGCCAGGGTACCACACCGAGTCTGTGAAGTCAAGGTAGCCAATCGGATCCACATAGGTCCCTCAGTGTCTCTGTGCCGGCACAGAGCTTCCTGGGAAATGTAGTTTTCTGTCGATATGCGGAGCCTTCTGGGAGGTGTAGTCCCTGCGAAAGGGCTAAGCCTCCTGGGAAGTGTAGTCTTCCCTGAGAAGCAGAGACGGATGTGGCACTTTTTGTCCTTCGTGCATTTGCTGTGCTGTTTCCACGTAGGAAGACGTTCTGCCTTTTTTACCTGGCTCATTGAAAGCCTTCTGACTCCCGTGCATGGGAGTAGGGGGATCTGGAGGTTACAGAGTGAAGTGGTCAGGAGGCTGCAGGGCAGAGTCATCTATGTTCCAAGCTTGCTGTGGCTAAAGTGGCTATCTCCCAGAACTTTCACTGGGTATCTATAATGTCTGCAACTGAATGGTGAAAGTTCTTTGGGACTATGGGAGAAACGAACGCTTCTTATGTTTCACTGCCACTGCCTTTGAGGAGTCTCTAGGCAGGCCGGTTGTATTGATCATGGCCCATTGGAATTGGGGGTTTTGAGGACATTGGCTATATGCTCTGATCCTGTATGTTATCTGTTTTGTTTTGTTTATGAGGCAGGGTTTCACTGTGCTTTTGGGGCTGGCCTTGAACTCTCTTTGTAGCCCTGCCTGGCCTTAAACTCACAGTGATCCCACTGCCTCAGCCTTCTGAATGCTGAGTTTCTAGGCATGCACTATCACACCAGGTTGTTCTGTTATATGTGACTTTTTGGCTGTTCCTTAGAGAGGTGTCAGCAGTGTCAGAGCTAGGGAGGAGTGACTTGCTGTCCACCTGGCCATAGCTCATGTCATTGTGGCCTAGAAGGTGGCTGCTGAAAAAACTGCAGAAGTGGTGGAAGAGACTGGGCTAATTGCTCCAGATCACCCTTAAGAAGGCGAGAAGGAGCATGAGGGAGGAGTCATGACCTCTTCCGGATGTCAGAAGGAAAAGGGAAAGGGGAAGGGTTGGCCTTCCTTTGTCTCAGTGATGGAATGAATCATCCATGTCAGTATAGAAACACACAAAGACTAGGATGTGAGTCTAGAGATGCTAATGGATCAGGAGAAGGGGAGTTGGGATGCTGGAGAATGACGAGGACATTCTCAATGTTGCTAATGAGTGAGCAGTGCCACATCCCCAAGTGTGCAAACCCTGAAGACATGGAAGAATGGAACTCCAGGGAGGCAGGAGGTGGTGGGTACAGTGAGAGAGATGGAGACGCATCCGTACTTGAACTAAGCCCTAACTTCCCCTTTTACTTGACAGCTGTCAAGTAAGCTGCCTCTTCTGCTCTAGTTTCTGATCTGTAAATTGCTTATCTAGCTTCCTGAAGAGGCTGTCTATATGTATACCAGCCCCCTGCCTTTGCTATCTGAAGGCCTCTTTAAATCCTAGAGCTATTAAAAAACCTTTCTTAGCCTTCTGCAATCTCATATTACTGTATTAAGTGTAATGTATAACTAGAATGTTGTAACATTAGTACTTAAGATTGGAATGGAGTAAAACAGTTGGTCTGGAATTATCAGTTAAACCTGATGAAATTGATGTATATTGTGAATTCTGATACTGTGGAAAAAAACAAATGTGCCCTGTCTCTGCTGATGTACTGCTCCTCACACCAAGGTTCACTAGATGCCTTCAGGAAAGCTGGTTAACAGACATGTTTCTTACCTTCTCCCATGAAATGAGTGCAAGAGTGGGCCATACCTCAAAGCACTGGTATAAAGATTAGTTGAGGCAGTACACGGAGAGTATTCACAACAGTACCCGGAGAGAAACCCATGATTATGGTAACGGTTCTCATTATTAATTAGATACCACAGCCTAGGCCGAGGTGACAGTTATTTGGCAAGGTGCTATAAATAAAGAATGTTCCTATTCTGGGTTTGGTTTAAGGTGGAGTCTACACGTTTTGCTAAAATGATTCAATGAAAGGCATGCCACTAAGAAAAAAAAATATTGACCTTAATAGCCAATTGGGTGGAACTCTCAGTTCAGAAATGAAGCTAATTATGGGAGAAGGCAGTTTTTAGGGATGATCAGGAAATGAGGTTTGGATATACAATAGCAGGATTAGAGATTAGGGACTAGGGATTAGTGTTATCATTAGGGCTAAGGTTAGGATTAGAGTTAGGGTCTTACAAGAAGATGGTGGAGTGGTGAACAGCAGAGAAACAACCTCTCTGAGATTTGACATGCAGACATTGGAACATAGCCATGTGAGAAAGAGGAGAGAAGTGGGTTCTCAGTAAGAGAGAGAGAGAGAGAGAGAGAGAGAGAGAGAGAGAGAGAGAGAGGAAGAAGGAGGAGGAGGAAGAGGAGGAGGAGGAAGAGGAAGAAGAAGAAGAGGAAGAAGAAGAAGAAGAAGAAAAGAGAAGAGACTGGCAGAATGGATCAAGAAGCAAGATTCAACAGTAGCATGAAAGAAATTCATAGACTGAAAGTCAAAGGATGCAAAACAATGTGAGAGAAAGGATGAAAAACAATACTCCTTGGAAAAAAAGCAGGCATAGCTATTCTATTTGCAGACAAAGCAGATTTCAAGCCAAGACTGATCAAGAGAGATGAAGAAAGTCATTACATTCTTATAAAGGGAATCAGTCCAAGAGGAAGAGAAAGCAATCAAATACATTTGTACCAAATACCGGTGCACCAACCTATATAAAACATATATTAACAAACATTAAAAATCAAATAAGCACTAATATAATTGTAGTGGGGGACCTCAACACCCCACTGTCACAAATAGATCAATTAGACAAAAAAAATCAGCAATGAAATATCAGAACTGATACAGCAAGGGGAACTAGGTAGGGGGGAGATGGAAAGGAAGAAACGGGAAAGAAAAAAGAGAATAAAAGAAAAAATGAAAATGAAGCCTTTATAAATAAGGTGGGGAAGAGGGTTTTAAGGGAAGGTGAGGAGAAGGGAAAGAAAAAGATGCATCATGTACAGATTCAAGTTCCCTATGATGAAAAAAAAACAGTGAGAAACTTTAAAGAAGACCCAGTAAAGGTAGAGAGAAGCCAAAAAAGTTGATAAAAGTATAATTAATTAAGGCAGAAGAAAACAGAGAAAAGAAAGCAGCACCCTAAAGTCCTCGAGACTGGATGAAATAAAAGGGAAAGGCAGATTCACTGCTGCTGCTTCTCACTGCCTTCACTTGTCATTGCATGAACTGCTTCTTCTCTGTCATACACTTCTGCCATTCTGTCTACCGAGGAACCAACCCACTATCCACTGAAACTGATAAAGGGGAAAGAAACTGAGTGTCTGGTCCGAATTTGTGTTCTTTAAAATTGAAGATTGAATTTTAGAAACAATGGAGGTTAAAGAGCAGAATATATTAACTGAGAGAGAGAGAGAGAGAGAGAGAGAGAGAGAGAGAGAGAGAAAGGGGTCCCAAGTGGGTTGCTGAGGATCTGGCCTTTTCTAGGGATTTTTATAGAGCAAAACCCAGGGTGAGATGGTCCAAGGTGGGAAAATCATGGGAACTTGCAAGATGAGCATGAGGTGGGACAGAACTATGGTTAATCAATAAGATCACTAGTATAATTGCTTAGTTAAAATTGATTAAATTTAATTTTGAGTTTTGAGTATTTTGTCTCAGCAATGAGACAAGTGACTAAGATCAAGGTTAAGTTATGGCACATCTCAGAACCAGCTTCTGCAGCATCTACTCAAATTACTGGTGAGGACCCATTGACCACAATGCAATTGAGAAGACATAGTGCAATTGAGAAAGTTCACAAGGGATGATGGATAAACTTGATTTGAGGATGGGCTTCAAATATGGTGCTATGACCTTGGAAGGTGGAAGGAATTTAAGATCTGAAGTGAGTCTGCAGTGACAATCAAACGTAGCCAGTAGTATCTTAATTTTTAAAAAAAAATTAAATTTTTTGTTTTTTTAGGTACTGGGAGTTGAAATCAGGACCTCGTGCTTGTCAGGAAGGCACTGTGCCACTGAGCTATATCCACAGACTCATCTCTCAAATTTTAAACAAAAATTTCCCATATTGTACAGACTTCAGAAACACACACTTCCATTCTGCATGAATCTTTTAAAGCCATGTTCCCACTCAACAAAAAGTAGAAGTATTTAGGGACTGACCAGCATAATCCCTGAAGAAGATGTGAGATGGCAACAGGGGTCTCCGCCCAGACAGCCTCCAACAGTCTCTGTCCAGATCCATCTGCATGGGACCTCTGCGGTGCTGGTTGTTTATAGTGTATTTATGATATGTATTTACATTACAAAGTACTTGATGTAAATGAACACATGTTGCATTTGGACAGAAATTTTTGGGGCTTTGAGAGTAGTGACTATTCAAAGCCACAGTGGATATTAGGATTAGCGTTCACACTACAGATATCACATCAAAACCTGAGTCCAACACCTGAATATTACATCATTATTAGAGGACACCATCTGTATATTGTTAGTATTACAGACCACATGTTGCATATTATGTTACTATTGGGACTGATGTGTGAATAGTAAATTAGTGTTACAGGCCATAATGTGGGCATTAAATTCTCATTAAAGGCAATAGCGTGGATATATGTTAGTTAAGGTGTTACTGCCAGGCGTGGTGGCTCACACCTGTAATCCTAGAATTTGGGAGACTGAGGCAGGAGGACCACTGTAAGTTCGAGTCTAGCCTGGGATATAAAATGAGTTCAAGTCTCATCTGAAATGCACATCAAGATCCTGTCTTAGAGAGAGACAGAGACAGAGCCAAGTGTGGAGATTTACTCCCAGCATTTGGGAGGCTGAGGGAAGCCTGTACTACATGATGAAAACCTGTCTCAAAAAAAACCCAAAAAACAAAAAACAAAAAACAGCAACTGCACTTCAGATGACAAGATTCACTAGAATATCCACTCTGGTTTGATTATTACCTGCCTTTGAAGTTTTATACTGTCTACAATGTTTTATTTTTACTAATATTGTTATGTACTGCTATATTCAATTATACTGCTATATTCATTTGTGCCTGATGATGTAAACAATTCTATTGAAGATAATAAAAAACACAGCAATCATTGTAGATCACCTTGTACTGTGGTTTTATATGACTTTTTGGTTTCATGTTTTTATAGGAATTTGTTTTGTTTTGTCTTGCTAAGTTTAGTTTTTCCCTCTAATACAGAAAGGATAGAAATACATGTAGAGATTCATGCATGTGTAGCTGTTTACACTCTCACTGTTTGAATATCTACTTTGTATGCTTTAATTTTGTAACTTGAACAACTATTTCTAAGAGGACAATATGTAATTTATCAACTAGTGATTTCTTATTATCTTTTTTTTCTAAATTCTGTATTATCTCTACCCTTTACATGCTTTTGTTTCTCTTTAAATAAAAAAAATTTAATAAAAATAAAAGGAGGAACAGAAAGTGCTCTAAAGGATATAGCTGCATTTATGTTTAAGTGTGTAGGATTGATAACCATGTTGCTAAGTTGTTATTGGATCATTGAACTTCTTTGCAGCCTCACTGTTTGAATGTCCACTCTATAAGCTTTAACTTTGTAACTTGAACAACTATGTCTAAGAAGACAATATGTAATTTATCAACTAGTAATTTCTTACTGTTTATTTTTTTCTGAAATTCTGTATTATTTCTACCTCTTTTTCTGATTTGCTTTTTTCCTCTTTAAATAAAATTAAAAAAAAATTCCAAGCCCCCCACCAAAAAAAAAAAATAAACAAAACAAAGCAGCAAAAACAAATCGCAGCATTGTGTGGGTATCATATTAGCATTAATATATGAGAGGCCACCATATGGCTATTACCTGAGTAGTGATTGGTCACAGGATAGAATTACAATATTAAGATGTATAATAATATATTCATATTAAGGTGCCAGCCTACAAATATTTTTTTACTGCCAGGAATCCACACAGTGAGGTATTGTGTTGGTAAAAAGGGGCCATATTGTGGATATTAAATTACCCTGGGGGGGGCTACTATGTAGATGTTATGTTTGGCTGTTCTATGAATATTAAACTCAGAATCCATTCTGTGAATATTAAATCAGTAATAGAGGCCACTGTGTGGACATTAATATTAGGAGTCTACTGTTTGGGACTATAATATAAATATAAATATAAAACACCCCTGCGTTGATTTGACACTAGTATTAGAGGCCACTATGTGAACTATACTTTGGTAATACAGGATGCAGGAAGACATCACATAACTTACTCCAAGCTATAATGTGGACATTATCTAAGGACTTGTGCCTTGGGTGTCCAATGAAAAGAGTGGTCATTGAATGATACCCAACTGTATCAAGCCCTTCCACTGCTGAGTTCTTTGGAGACTCACCCCTTTACTTCCTCACTCTGGCCAAGAGAGGAAGCTTTGCACTCATGCTTGTTCAGCAGACAGTCACCTCCCCACGGTCAGCTCTGAGGGTGAGACACAGAGCTCTGTCCTCTGTGGATTCAGGCCTCTGGCACCCTTCATGGTGGCTTCAGGTAAGGAATGTTTGGAGAACATGCCCTCTGGTGGCCCTGGAGACTCAGCGCAGGAGTCTATTAGTGATTAAAAAGAATACATATAATACAATGGTATTTGTAAAAATGATAATGATTTTATCATTATGATCTGATATGAACTTAAACTCCATTATGAAATCAATAACAATAACCACTACCCATTTTCCATGTTTAATATCTACTTAACCAGGCATGATAATCTCAGCACTCCAGAGACTAAGGCTAGAGGATTAAAGCAAGTTTGAGGCCAGTCTGGGCTACATGTAGTGAACTGAAGGGCAGCATGGGCTACATAGCGAGACTCTGTTTCAAAATTAATGAATAAGTAAATAAATGAGTATCAGCATAGAAATCATGTGAAATATTAACCTAGATTAATTTTACATGTATGAATTACAAAAATAATTTATAAATTTAAAACATTCTACCTTTAAAAAAGAGCAAGCAGATTTTATCTTCAACAAACAAACAAAACTTTAAGTATAAACAGTTACCGAAATATCTAGAAGAGATATCTTTTGGTGAGGTACAAACATTCTCAACCAATAGCTCATCATATGTGAAGACAAATTTAAAATACCTCTCTCTTTCCTCCAAAATATACTAAACATGTCAGACAATGTAATGATCAATAGTTACTGTGATGAATGATTGTTAAGTTGTACAAAACCTAGGACCATTGGTTATAAAATATTAGCAAGGGTATCCAGAGATAGGGACAGAAAGGGATAGGAATGAGAACAGCCTGCTCAGAGAGAAAATATATAAGCATTTTGTTTCTTGAAGCATCAATAAAAAGCAGGAATATAAACAAATAAAATAAACTTTCATGTCAAAATAGGGCAAAGAGATAATTTTAAAACAGAAAATAATGACATTAGGAAATTAGAATATAAATCTATGCAGAGAAAAAAATCCATAGATCTGTTTCTATTTCAAGATCAATAAGATAGGCATTATCCAGAAAAGAACAATAAACAATTTTAGAAAAGCATTAACAACTTGAAGTACCCTCTAACACTAATGCAGATCCCTAAAATGACTTAACCATAACCCAGCCCTTAACCCCTAACCCTAACCTTTAACCTTAAACCTAACCCCTAACTTAACCCTAACCGTAATTACTAACCCCTATCCCTAATGCACACCCCTAATCTGATTCTAACCCTATTTGGGAACTATGTTTACTTAGGTGAATGTAGTAACAACTTTGAAATTTGTTCAAAGTTCACTCAATGTACTTCCTAGAATAAGCACCTGGCTGGTAAGTGTAAGGTCTTGAGTTCAATCCCTGGTACCAAAATACTTCCTAGAATAAAAATTGAGAAACAAATTTTTTTCTGCTTTAAAAAATATCTACCTCTGGGGCTGGGGATTTAGCTCAGTGGTGTAAGCGCCTACCTGACAAGTGCAGGGTCATGAGTTCGATCTGAGGAACCAAAAACAAAACAAAACAAAAATATCTACCCAAGCACCTTCAAAAAGCTCAACTGGAAAACATAAGAAAAATCTATGTGTTTTTGGACTTGGACTTTATGATGATTTTTCATGATTTTTTTTTTTGTACTGGGGATGGAACTCATGACCTCTCGATTGCCAGGCAGGCACTTATGTCACTGAGCTAAATCCCTAGCTTTATGATGATTTTTCACAGACAACTCCATACATTACAGTTATGAAAAAAATTGTATCATTCATGTGCATTTCATAAAACTCAAGTTTTCACTCCAACAAAGAGACAAGCCACATACTGGGATAATTTCTCTATAAGACACATATTTCAGAACAAATTTATATTAAGATACATAAATATTTTAAAATTAATAACAGTCCAGCCAAATATGGGTAAATATCAGACCATCTGACCAAAAAAAATACTTACAGAAAGGATATTCAACAACATATATCATTTGGAGAATTTCAGATTGGAACAATAATGACATAGCATATCATATCAACTAGAATTGTTAAACTCTACAAAACCAGTATGACAGGGGCTGAGGTTACAGCTCCATGGCATAAGCACCTGCCTGACAAGCACAAGATCCTGCGTGTGTGTCCTGGTATCAAACAAAAACAAAGACAAAAAACAGTATGACAGTATGAATTGCTGGACAATGAAGGACAACAAGAACTTTCCTTCATTGTTTGGAGGGTGCATTAAGACACAGCCTCTTTGGAAGATGCTTGGTTAGATATTTTCTAAAGCAAACAAATCTAACTTTATGATCTGACAAGTACACTTCTAAACTGTCTGTATTAAAACAACTGCTTTGAAAACTTAACACTCAAAACAGACAAATAAGCAAACCCCCCAAACCGGCATGTACTTGTGTATAGCAGTTCTATGGGCCAAACCTGAAGCAACCAAAATGGCCTTCAGTAGCTGAATGCAAAACCAAAGTAGTCCAGAAGATTTGAATGTTTGTATAAGGAATTATGATCGAGGATCAAACACTAAAACAGAAGATGCTCCTAATACACCATCACCCAAGAAATTACAACAATAATTTTTCTACCATGACCCAAGGGCAAATATCAAATACTGTATACATTTCTTACTGTATACATTCTTATAGTGTATAACAACAATGAATTCATTGTTTAAGTGGAGCAATGAGTTAGGGTTAGGGTTCGGGTTAGGTTTAGACTTAGGGCTCATTTAGGGTTTTAGGGGTCAGGGTTACATTTCAGGGCTCTGAGCAAGGGTTCACCTGGACATATATGTTGGCCTGGCTGAGGGCCATGCTTGGAACAAGGGCTTGTAGGGCCAGGAGAGACCCAGGGAGGAGGGAAGGATGGCAGGCTTCTGGCCTCCGATCACTGGCCTCCCTCCCCTCAGCTCATCTCCGAGTCCCAGTGCGACTGGGAGCCTCCACCTTTCCTCATCCACTCTCTTCTCCCAGTTCATCAGCCCTCTCCCTTCACCCTTCAACACCCACCCTCAACTCCAGTCCCCACCGTCGCTGCTGTGGCTCAGCGTTAGCTGCACCACTTCTCTTGAGCCCGTCTGTGACTCTGAAACAAGCCATCCACGCAAGTGGTCGTCACCCAGCTCAGCTCAGCTCAGCTCAGCTCACTGGACTGCGAATGAATCCATCCATCCATCCATCTGGCTGCTTGGATCAGCTCCCAACATATCCATCTCTTTTGTTTTGTTGTTGCACAGGATGGGTGGTCAGTTAGTCAAAGCTGGAGAAGCTATGTGGGAGAGCTCTGTACACTTTTTAAGTGCAGTCCAAAGATTTTCAGTCCCTGCATTCTGCAACTGAAACCCTGTGCAATCCATTAATCTGTGACAGTCATCAGCCTCCATTATAGCTGGCAACCACCAAAAGGTACTAGTGATTTAAGTTTCTTTTCTAACATATTACTTTAGCATGGTTTTATATTCTTCCAGTAGTTGCACATTTTCTGCAGAATGTTTAAGACCAAGCTAAAGTGAGACCAGTTTTGAATACAATCAATTTGTGTTATCTATCGAGGTCAGTTAAGTCTAAGTCTCCTCAGGAACCTCGGAACCAGCTACAGAATCTCTTAGTTCTTCTGTCACTGTCAGCCATTCGGATGAGTCAGTCACGACCATTGCTTGACCAAGTTGCTCTCTGTGAAAGCTTGGGAGATCTTTTCTCTTGGTGACTCTACTTAGGCACACCACACACCAATGATCACTTTTCCCAGTGGTCTCATAATCCTCTTGATCAGAAGACCAGGGATTCACTGACCATAGGATGGCACAGCAGAGGTTCTCTTATGTCCTGGGTCCTCACTGACCTTGGAGGGCTAGGGCCAAAATATTGGCTGTCCTCTTTGCCCAATCTATCTAATTATTGGTCTCTATACCTCAGTTGTTGGGCATCCAGAAGAAAGAGTAACAACAGTACGATACAGTCAGAGGCATTATCATCTTATCTAAATATCAAACATCTCACAATGTAAGATAGAATCATTATTTTTCAACAATCATGGCTGGTTTAACATTTGAACACTTGTAGAATACTAACAAACAGACAAGATGGCGGATCAGTGATCAACAAAATACAAAGCCTCCCGGGTGAAACAATTCATATGCCAGAATAAAATACCCTGGAGAGACCCAGACAGAGGGAGACGGATCCTCGTGACACAGGAAGAAATTAAACCATAAAAAAGCTCATCAAATATTTCAGGACTACAACTGAAACAGCTAAAAATTAAGGGACACCGCGTTTTCACGGTGACTCGCCAAGTCTGTGCCAGCTTGAATCCGTGCGGCCAGCAGAGCTGCCCAAACTGGTTCTTGCTGCCACTCACAGGAAGCACAGCAGCGCTGAAGTTGGGGGTTGGTGAACCCAATGGAGAGTGGAGCCAGCAAAGGGACCTTCATTAATCCACAGTCAGTGCTGGGAATGAGACTCCCCCTTCAATAGAAAACACCATGAGTTGTGCTCCCTGCTTAAGCTCAGTGGGCTAAGGCCCCACTCTGTAAAGGTGAGGTTGCGTGTTCCATCCCAGAGGAGGCAAACAAAAAACAAAAAACAAAAAAAACCCAAACCAGTAAATTTTGCTGTTGTACCCATTCAGGCCCATCGATCACTTTGACCTGATCTTTAAAATTTGGGGAACAATAAGGAGAGGAATATGAGAGAACTTCTTTTAAAGAGCTGAATGTTTATTGTTTAGGACCACTTTGCTTCCCTGGGATGGTACCTGCAACGATGCACTTTGAGATCCAGAATAGTCCACTTTTAGGTCAATAGAAAACAGCTGCCGATCCGCCCCTGGTGGAGTGGTGGGGTTTTGTCACTCAGCCCTCGCTCGCTCCCTCCCTCCCAGCAGCATCCATCTCCCGCTTGCCTGCCTTCCTTCCTCGCCTCCGGCCTCTGCCAGAGTAGGCAGGCAGGGAGGGAGCTAGGGAGGGAGGGAGGGAGCTAGGGAGGGAGGGAGGGCCCATCCTTCAAGCCCGGGATTCCTTCACGCTTGCTTCCTTCCTTCTCGTTCACGCTTGCTTCTTAGGGTCCCTGGAGGTCCGAGGGCAATCCTGCGCTTTTCACCCGCCCATAGAGACAGACGGAAGGGACGAGCCAAAGATCCATCCAAACGAATAAAGGAAGGAGGGAACGAATGAAGGAACGAACGAACAAACGAAGGAACTTAGGAACAAACGAGCGAACGAACAAACGAATGGACGGACGAACGAAGAACCAACGCTGTCTGTCTCTGACAGGTCGGATTCGTCCGTCCGTCCGTCAGTCCGGCCATTCATTTTTCCGCCTGTCCTCTCAACTTTTGCCTTCTCTGGCTCCCCGCTCTCCGCTTTGTCTCTCTCTCTCTCTCTTTGCTGTCCTCTCCCTACGTACGCTCTGCTTTACCTTCCTTCCTTCCACTCGCTCGCTCTCTGCTATTTTGGGGTTCGTTTGGACCCCAGTGGCCGCTTGTGGCTTTCCACCGCTCCCCTTCTTTCGCCTCTTCTCCTCCCTCCCTCCCGTTGGTCCCTTCCTGATGGACCGGACAGGACAGACAGACACCCCCGCCCCCCACCCCCAAACGTAGTCAGTCGGCAGCACCGGGGTGACGGTGGGTAGGCGTGGGTGGGGGATTAGGCTCTCGGAGATGCGGGCGGGAGGGCGGGATTGGGTTTAAACTGAGCGAGAGCGGGGCTGAAGGGCGGGGTTGGGTTTAGGCTCCTGGAAAAGCCGGCGGGCGGGATTAGCTGAGCGAGAGCCAGCCGAGGGGAGGGGCGAGCCGAGCCGAGCCGAGGTGTCTACGGGAGATGGACAGGACTAAGGAAGGCCAGCCGGCCGGACGGGATCAGTTTTCAATTTCCACGTGAGTTCAAATCTCCCCATCCATTCCCATGCGTCTTGTCTTCGGCAGGGACGGACCCTCCGCGGCCGGCCAGCCGCTCACTGCAGACTCTTCGGGTCCCGCCACCGCCACCGCCGCCAGAGACCCTGTACTTGAGGCCGTGCGTGTACAGAGAGGACCCACCGATCGATGGATACATCGCTGCTTCTTCACTGGCTCACTCGCTCACTTGATCCTTCCTTCTGTCCCAGTGAACCGGCGGGGCTGCTTAGCCGGTTAGGTTCAGTCAGGGGTGTGTTTTGGGGGTCTGTCGGTCAGTCAGGGGGAGGGAGGCGAAGAAGAGCAGGACAGACAGGCAGACAGACAGACAGACAGACAGGGTATTTTCTTCCTCCCAGTCTCATTCTCGGTCCTTGGTCACTCACAGACGACACGGCACGACACGGCTGGCTTGCTGTGGGACTCTCTGCCCCCCCCCCCGGGCACACCACACCCTTTAGCGCTTGACCTCACCACGAATGAACGAGTGAGGGAGCCAGCGAGCCTGTCAGCCAGCCCAGCCGGCAGAGGCAGGAGGCAAGGAAGGAAGGCAGGCAGGCAGGCGGGAGATGGATGCTGCTGGGAGGGAGGAAGCGAGCGAGGGCTGAGTGACAAAACTCCACCACTCCACCAGGGGCTGGGCGGCCCGGCCTGGCCGGGACCGACCAGAAGCTCACCTCGCTGAGCTCGCTCGCTGCGTGGTGGGCGGCGGTGGGTCGGTTGGCATCTCGCGTCAAAAGCCGCCTTCCCTCCCTCATCATCGTGGTCCTGGGATCCGATCCGGGATGAATGGATGGATGGATGGAGGGGTTTGAATCGAGCGATGCAGGCAGCCGGGAGAAGCTAGCTACCTGCCTGTCCGGAGAGAGAGACAGCTGGCTGGCTGGCAGGGATCCATCTGGGAGCTGGGCAAGCTGGGACTCAGGACCCAGGACCCGGGAAGGAAGGAACGAGCGATGGATGGGGAGAGCCAGGGAGGCCAAGCTGATCCATCCATTCGTTCGTCCGGTGGGTTCGCTGGCTGAGCTGGCGGGCGGGCGGGCAGGTTCCTGCTGGCTTCCGTGCCAGTGCGATGGGTGGGCGGGTGCCCGTGGAGCCACGAACATCCTCACCTCACTTCACCTCACCCGGCACGCACGCACGCAAGCAAAATGGGAAAGAGCAGGCAGGCAGGCAGGCAGGCAGACCTGGGATCTGCCCTGGCCACACCCTCAGAGCCCCCTTTATCCCCCCAGCCTCGCTTCCTCTTCCCGGCTGGTCCACTGCACTTTCCACCGGCCACCAGCCTCCACCAGGTTCCACCATCTTGGCCCGGGCCCACCCCCAAGCACCCTTTCTCGCTCGCCCATTGGCCGGGCGGGAGGTCCGGGGGTCGAGCTTAGCGTTCGGGATGTGGGATGACAAGGTTTCTGATGGTGATTTTCAGATCATCTCCATCCACACACGTCATTTTGGGTCGGCAGGGAGGGGGGGATCAGGGACGCGGGATTAACAGGTGGGGCGGGGCGGACGGGGATGCGCGTGTCACGTGTCGTGTCGTGTGGTGACGCGTGGTGACGTGTCGCGTCACGTGTCCCTCCCTCTGTTTGGGATTCCTCCCGGTTGGGGTCGGGGTAGGGGGTCCGGGTCGCGGCGCGGGTCGCTGCAAATCCGAGAAAGACTGTCTATATGAACACCCACCACCACCAACCACCACCATCCGACCACCAGAGCGACCGGACCCAGCGTCTGGATCGGCGCCCCGACCCGGGACCCAAGCTCTGGGAGCCAATCACGCTCGACTCGGGCTCTGACGGCACCCTCCCGAGGGCGGGCCCCCGGACCCGCCTTAAAAGAAGGCTGGGGCGCACATGCGCAGGGGTGGACGGGTACGCACCGAGAACCACACAGAGACGAGACGAGCGAGCGAGCGAGCGAGCGAGCGAGTGGGGTGGGAGCGAGCTAGCCAGCCCGCGTAGGAAGCAAGCCCGTGCCTGCCGAGGGAGGCCCACTGTGAGGGAGGAGCACCGACCCGGACCGGACCCGGACCGGACCGGGGTGAATCCCGGAAGGAGCCCAGAGGTAAGGCAGGGAAGAAGCGCGGGGTGGCCGGCTGGGAGGCTGGGAGGGAGCCTGGGAGGCTGGAGGGAGAGCCTGGCACCACCGCACTGACCTGGAGGTTCTGGCCCAGGGGAGCGAGTGAGCGAGCTCACGGTTGAAGGCATAGAGGGATGGACGGACGGAGAGATGCCTGGCTCCGTCCGGATGAGCATCTGAGCCGAGCCACCGACCCTGCCTGCCTGCCTGCCTGCCTGCCGGGCTGAACTGCGACCCCAAAGTTAAAAAGGTAGGAAAGGAAAGGGAGACTGGAGATGCAGCCCCAGCCCGCCGAGTGAGGCAGGGAGGGAGGGAGTTGAGGGCCAGGGCTGGGGCCGGGGGACTGAGAGCACAAACGGGACCGACCGGCAAGGGAACCAGAAACCTGACTAGGACCAGAAATGGGACCGGATCTGGATAAGCCGAGGGCTGGGGCCGGGGCCGGGGCCAAGGGAAGGAAAGGGACCAGAAAATGGACCGGGACTGGGACCGGAAAATGGGATGGAAAACGGGACTGGAAATGGGAGGGGAACGAACGAGAAAAGGGATTGGAAAGGGGACCGGGAGCAGAAATGGGGCGGACGGGGACCAGAAACGGGACGGACCGGGAAGGGGACCAGAAATTGGACTGGGACCCGGACCGGGACTGGGACCGGAAAATGGGACTGGAAATGGGAGGGGATCGAGAAAAGGGCTTGGAAAGAGGACTGGAACCGGAAAATGGGATGGAAAACGGGACTGGAAATGGGAGGGGAACGAACGAACGAGAAAAGGGATTGGAAAGGGGACCGGGAGCAGAAATGGGGCGGACGGGGACCAGAAATTGGACTGGGACCGGAAACGGGACCGCGACCAGAGACGGGAACGGGATCAGAAATGGGACAGGGACCAGAAATGGGATGGAAAATGGGACTGAAAACGGGACTGGGCCCGGGACTGGGACCAGAAACGGGGCCAGGACCGACCGCGACCAGAAACGGGGCAGGGTCCAGAAACGGGAGCGGATGTGTGATTGGAAACGGGACTGGGGCCAGAAACGGGACGGAGACCAGAAACGGGACGGGGACCAGAAAAAAAGGGAACAAGGGAACGGAAACAAATGGGAGGCTAGGGAGCCTGAACGCTTTTCCCATTGTTTTCACAGAGTTCCGGATCGGGGAACGAACCACCGAGAAAGAAAACGGCACACGTGCAGTGCGTGCCTTGCCATATGCCACACGGTAGGAAAGGGAACGGAGCAGAGCGAGTCCACAGGTAGGCAGGCTTGAAGGCTGGGGTGTCCTGGGAGTCCCAGAGGGAGGGAGTGAGGGAGGGAAAGAGGGAACCGAGGAGGCTGGGAAGCCCCGGAGACGAGCCTGAACACCGTTTTCGGTTTTGTTTGAGTGCTCCGTTTTGTTTGAGTGCTCCGTCTGGATCCGAAAAAGACACACAGATCAGATTAGATTCAGTCAAACTCGTTGTTGGCAGACCGATCAGCAGGCCACCTGCCTCCCGGTGGTGGGGGGCTCTTGCGTCATCCAACCTCTAATCCCGCTGCTTCAGAGGCGGGGAGGGACAGAGGGAATAAGGGTGGGGCTCGGGTTGGGGGCTCACCCTAAGACACCATCTCACTCTAATCCCCGAGACACCGAGACACTGTCTCATCCTAATCCCTGGGGCTGGCTAATCCTCACCCATCTCAGCTGATCCTAACGTTCGCTGTGCTGTGACTGGTTGGTTCACCATCCTCCGTCCAGGGAGGGGGCGCGTCAGGAGAACCTCACTTGGGGAAAGCCAGGGAAGCTAGGGGAGCCAGGGAAACCAGGGGAGAATGCCCGGGAAGCGAAGGGAGGCAGGCCGAGCACCCCGGTAACCCTGAGAATCCACAGAACCCAGGGAACACTGGGAACCTTAACTGAACCATGCCCACCCTAGGGAGCCAGTGAGCGAGCGAGGGAGGCGAGCAAGCAAGCCTGGGGAGCCTGGGGATCCAGGGAAGCAAGCAGCCAGGGAGCCCAGGGGATCCAGGGGATGCATGAAGAGAAGACAGGGTCAATTTAGGGAAGCCTGGGGAGGGAGACATGGGGACCGGAACTAGGGATTCGTTCCTGTGAAGCCAGGGGAGAGAGACAGGGAACCTAGGGAAACCCGGGAGAATTCGATGTTTGGTCAGGCAGCAGACAGGTATCCCATCGGGAAAATTTTTCACTGAGACCATTGAGTTCATTTTGGGTCGACCAGACCAGACCGGACCGGACCGAACTGGACTGCTTTCTTCCAGAGGCCTCCCTCCGTCCCTTGCCTGGGTTTCTCCTGGCCAGGCCAGGCCAGGCCAGGCCAGGCCAGGCCAGACACCAGACACCAGAC
>PVLA01009054.1:0-28449 GCA_004027455.1 Hydrochoerus hydrochaeris
CACCTGCTAAGCCTGGGGCGCTTCCTGCTTGGGGCTGGGGGTTGCTGCCAAGGTTAGCATATATATATTCCAGCTTCTAAAAAATAAAGCGGATTCAGATTCACTCACAGACTGGTGTGCAGTGTTTTCTGTCTCTCAATCGCCGACTCCCTGACCACCTTTGGGAAACCCTAGCCCTGCCACAGCTGGACTCCGGCAACTGGTTACTATTTTTGGTTTTTTGTTTTGTTTTTGAGATTTTGTATTATTTCTACCCTCTTTCTGTTTCAATTTTTTTTCTTTAAATAAAAAGAAATTCATACATGAATGTTGTGATAGCTTTATCTATTTAGGTCCCAAACTGAAACAAAATGATGTCTATTAAGAGAACACATAAAAACCTCCTTGTTCTATTTATACAATAGAATAGCACTGGAAAAGAAAAAGAGACAAACCAATACATGCAGCAATGTGGCTGAATGTCAAATATATGTTCCATGCAAGAGGCCTCACGTACAAGAGTATGGCTATTGTTTGAACCTGGTTTGTCCCAACCTAAACTCATGTGGACTGGACACCAATGTAAAGACTGACAATTGTTAAAAGGAACTAATAGTTTTAGCAGGAGTGAGTTCTCAACTCAAAGGACGATGGTTTACCATGGAACTGGCCTGTTATGAAGCAAACCTGGCACTTTCTCTTCCTTCTCTCACCCACATGATCTTCCACAAGCATCTGCGTCCCTTTCCCACTTATCCATTGTGAGATGAGGCTGCAGCCAAAAGCACAGCAGATGCCAGGTTTATGCTCTTAGAGCTCCAGAACTGTGAGCTAAATAAACTTTTCTTTATAAAGTTCTCAGCCTCAGTAGTTTCTTATAGCAATACAAAACAGACAAAAACAAGTGCCTACTATATGATTCCATTTACATAATGTTCTTGAATAGGTGAAACCTATCTTAAAAAAAAAGTTGGAACCTCTGGAGAAGTAGGGTGAGAAGTTATTTTTTAAACATGAGGGAACTTTCTGAGGTGATGATAATATTCCATATCATGATAAGTGTGGGTAACACACACGTATGAACTTGTCAAAATCAATAAATACACAGAAGATCTGTACATTTCAGTATGGTTTATATAAATGATTTTTCAAGGTAGTAGGGATTGAATTCAGGGCTTTTTCACATATGCTAGTTAAGTATTCTTACACTGAGCTACTCCCCCAGCCTATTAGTACACATAAAAAGAAAAAAGACTAATACTAAACTCTAACGATTTGAAAAATGCTGAGTCACTTAAAGCAAAATATGCTAATATTTAAAGTTTACTTTGAAACTCATAAAATCGGTAGAAGGATAGAAAGATGACTAAGATGGATAAACAATAAAGCAAATTGAGTAAAATGTTAATAGCAGAATCTAGATGATCAGTATCTAAGTTTCCTCTGTAAGTCTTTCAATTTTTCTGGATATTTGGAATTGTTCACAACAAAATATTGCAAAAAATTAAGCTGAGAAATAGTCATGTACCTGTGTTCAAATATATGCACAATGTCAATCAAAAAGCATTATGATCTGTTCCTTAAAAGGGGAAGTTGTGTGCTGTGTTTTGCTTTTAACTAGATCCCAAAGGCTTATACACTGAGGCTGGTCCCCAGGACAGTGCTTCCAGGAGGTGATGAAACAGGCCTTTAGGTCATCAGGGTCATGTCCTTAAAGTGATATGGAGCTTAACCCTTTCCACTTCCTTTTGGGCTCCCTGGCCAAAAGGTAAGAGGTTTGTTCCCCCATGTACTCCTGCCATGATGTGCTGCCTCACCCAAAGCAACCAATGAGGAATTAAATCCTCTCACATTGGGAGCCAAAATGAACCTTTGCTCTGCATAAGTTGATTACCTTAGGGATTTCATTAAGGTGAAGGGAAAATAATATGGTTTGCATCCACTGTTAGCTCGTAGTTCTTTTGCCTTGCTTCTTCATGTCTCTTGAGTTTGCTCTCAGGCTGACAACTCAGGTCTTAGCTTGTTTCTCCTACTCTCATTCTGACTCAGCATATCCCAGTTTTCAACAGTATTCTAACTACTTAACCCCCTTAGCCTCTTATTAATGTTTTGTTCCTAGTTTCTTGGTACTGCAAGATAACAGGAGGTCACCTTCAACAGGTAATGAGGCAAGTGACGCTGCTAATTGTCATTTAGAAAAAACTAATACATAGATCTAATAACTTCTCTCAGGTTCCATAGCAAGTGAAACACAGATATATGATTTGATCATGGTATTCTGATATTACTACTCCTTTCAACTTTTTGGAAATTATCATGGTCATAAGAATTGGAGTAACAACAGTATTTATCATCATCATTGATAATAATATTTACTGAGCACCTACTTCTGTGTCCTCATTAAAACCTCACCACATTCCTATGAAGCTTCTCAATACTTGCAGAATAGGTACTCAATAAATATCATTGATTTATCAATGAACAGAAATAAATAAAAACTTCCACAGTAGCTACTTTTTTTTTTTTTTTTTGGTCTTTTTGAGACAGTGTCTCATTATGCAGTTCAGGCTGGACTTGAACTTACTTTGTAGCCCAGGCTGGCCTCAAATTCACAATGATCCTCTTACCTCAGCCTCTCAAGTGCTGGGATTACAGCCTACTACGTTCAGCTAGTAGCTACTATCTTTACTTAGAGATAAAAAAAAAAGTAAGGGTCAAACATTTACCAAGGAGGTCTCACAACAAGATGAAGATTTTACTATAGAGAATATAATAAAACATAACTGAGTTTCTTACTATCAGCAAGACAGAGAAGTGTACTTTTTGGCTTTCTCAAAAGTAGATATAAATACAATTCTAATATAAAATTCAAAGAAAATTAAGCTAGCCACAATGGCACAAGCATGTAATCTAAGCAGCTCAAGAGGCTGAGGCAGGAGGATTGCAAGTTTGAGCAGTGTGGGAAACTTAGGGAGACTCTGTCTCCAAATAAAAAATAAAAAGGAGCCTCCCATGGTGGCACCTATCTGTAATTCCAGGGTTCAGTCCTTAGTACCACCAAAAAAAAGAGGGGGTAGGAATTAGAAGACTCTCAAAATAGCTCTAACCTGATTTTAGACAGCAGCTGTCCTCTATCTGCACAGTCCACACTGACTTGTCGAATAAGTTCATGAAATACTGTGTTGTAGATAGTCTGTTCCTTCTTCAGCATGTGAAGTAGCTGGTGCATCTGGCAGGAGATAAGTGAAATAATCAGTGCTTATCAGTAATAATCAGTATTATGAAGTTTTAGTAACAGGATTAATTTATTTCATTGCATTTCATATTATATGTTTATATATATATACATATATATAAACACATAATATATATTATATATATATACACAATAAATATATGATTTTTAAATCTGTCCAAATGTGCACATTTTTAGATGGCATACTAAGAAGATAAAATATGATATGCCTGCCAAAAATTTTAAAAACCTGAATATACTCATGAGTATATATTAGACAAGCCAAAACTAAGGCATATCCTACAGAACAACTGTGCTCTTCAAATTGATCAAGGTCCAGCCGGGCATGGTAAACCATGCCTGTAATCCCAGCACTCAAGAGGTCGAGGCAGGAGGATCACAGCGAGTTTGAGGACAGCCTGGGCCACACAGTGAGTTCAAGGCAGCCTGAACTGCATAGTGAGACTGTCTAAAAGGAAGGAAGGAAGAAAGAAAGGGAAGGGGAAGGGGAAAGGGAAGGGGAAGGGGGAAGGGAAGGAAAGGGAAAGGGGAAGGGAAAGGGGAAGGAAAGGAAAGGACCAAAATAATCAAAGACAAGAAAAACAATAAAGGGCACAAAACTGTTTCACATAAAAGTTGTCTAAAGGAACATGAAACCTAGAAGTGGTGTGTGATGCTGAGATGCTAGCCTAAGGGGAAGAAGCAGTTATGAAAGCTATTAGAAGGCTGGGGGATACAGCTCAGTGGAACAAGTGCCTGCCTGGCAAGCGCAAGGTCCTGAATTTGATTCCTAGAACAAAAAAAAAGGCTACTAGAGAACAACTGGTGAAATATGAAATTTGGTTATGGACTATATTAAGTAATACTGCCGTATCAGTGTTAAATTTTCCAATTTTAATATTATGAATATTTAAGAGAATGTCCTTTGTTCAAATAAACCCTGTGATATTTGGCAGTAAAGAGGCTATATGTCTTCAACTTTAAATCATTCAGAAAAAAACTATGCATATATAATAGATAATAAAAATGAAAAAGCAAATAAGGAACAATGTAAGCAACAGGCTGGAGAATCTGGGTGCCATGGTTTGAATGTCCCCTTCAAATCACACGCTGAAATTTAATTGCTACTGTGACAATATTAAAAGGTGGAACTTTTGGCTGAATATAGTGGCACATGTCTGTGAGCCCAGCACTTGGGAGGCTCAGCAGGAGGACTCTGCAAGTTCAAGGACAGCCTGGGCTATATAGTGAGTTCAAGGCCAGCCTGATTGTATCAAGACTGTCTCAAAAAAACCAAACAAACGAACAAAAAAAAAGTGGGATTTTTAAGAGGTGATTAGAACAGGAAGGCTCTGGCCTTGTAAGTGGATTAATGCTGTCATCACCACAGAAACAGCCTCGTGGTTACTTCAGGCCAATTTCTGCACTGTATCCTATGAGATCATTTGGCCTTCCACCTTCCACCATGACAATGAAGGCCCTCGCCTGATGCCACCGCCATGCCTTTGGACTTGGCAGCCTCCAAAACTGTATATCAAATAAACTCCTATTATTTATAAAATTCACACTTTGTGGTACTCTGTCATGGCAACAGAAGACAGACTAAGACACTGGGTAAAGACTCCATCAGAATACCTTGCACTAAAATTTCTTGTAAGGTTTAAATTCTATGCAAGTAAAAATATGTAAAATGAAAAAGAAATAGCCCTAATAAAGAAAAAATTCTACACATAAAGTTGGAAGAGTTTCTCTTTAAGTACAAAATAATTTACAAGTGGTAAGAATGCAGGGTTTAATTGGCAGAGTTTTTTTAGTAGTACATGAAGTAACAAAGCTTTAAAGGAAATATTAAAGGCCAGTAAGGATGTACTGAAAGGGAAACTCGTATGCTTTTGGAGGGAGTGTGAATTAGTACAGCCTCTATGGAAAACAGTATAGGGGTTCTTCAAAACACTAGAAATACAGCTACCATGTGATACAGCAGTCTCTCAACTTAGAAATATATCCAAAGGAAAAGAAATTAGTGTGTCAAGGAGAGAGCTACACTTCTGTATTTATTGCACTACTATTCATAATAGCAAAAAAAAAAAGTGGGGGGATGTTCATGAAGTGACAGATAAAGGAATGTGATGCACATATATAATGGAATCCTATTTAGCCATAAAAAGCCTGCTCTCCTGTCATTTATAGCAACATGAAGAAGCCTGAAGAATGCTGCATTAAGTGAAATAAGTCAAGCACAGAAAGACAAATATTTTGTTCTCACTCATCCTGGTAGCTAAAAACATTGATCTCATAAAAATAGAAATGAGATGTTGGAACTTTGGGCGTTGGAGAACAGGCAGCCTACTCGCAGCCCTGGTGAGCAGCTGGGGGCCTAGCAAGTCGCCAGTGCACTGGGGCGGGAACTATCAGCGATTGCCGAACTCTGTATCATGTTGGAACCTTGGGTGGTGGAGAACAGGTGGCCTACTCGCTGCCCTGGTGAGCAGCTGGTGGCCTGGCAAACCACTGGCACACCAGGGCGAGAACTATCAGCAACTCCTAAGCTCTGCAACATGTTGGAACTTTGGGCGCTGGGAGATAAGGCAGCCTGCTGGCCAGCCTGTAAGCAGCTAGGGCCCTGCCGGTGCACAGACTAAGAATCAGACATTGATCCATTCCCCCCTCTCCCCCTCCCTTAGCAAATAGGCACCGGTGGTCTGAGTATCTTTTTGGAGGATGAATGTATACAGCGTGGCAAGTAAAGGGGATTTCCTTCTACCATCTCTTTGTAAGACAAATATTTTTATCACTGTTTTGCTCAGTTTTGATTAATGGTACTGCTTTATTCAATATTCTGTTTTTAAAAGTTCGGTATTTCCTTCCATTTTCCTCTATTTGATTGAAAGAACAGCTAATGTGAACAAAATGGGCTGTACTATTGAGCCCATTGCTTGTGTCCTGGTGACCTGCTCTGAGGTTCTGTGGTAGTTTTATTGCAGTGTGGTCGCATGGGTGTGTTCTGTCTTGTTCTGCTGTATTTTGCTACCTTCAAAAAAAAAAAAAAGTAGATAAGAAAGTAACAAAATACCTCCAAATATCTCCCAACTCCACCAAAGCTGATCCATGGATCATGGATGAGAAGAAACTCAAAAACAAGGCAACAGAATTATATAAGGTGATTAAAAGTATATAACAACAACAAAACAAGTCAGTAAGGTACTGAGCAACCTGAAACCGGATATAACTAAGCAAAAAAGTAAAAAGAAGAAAAGAAAGTGCTCTAGAGGATATGGCTGCATGTACGTTTAAGTGTGTAGGATTGAAAACCATGTTGCTAAGTTGTTACTGGATCATTGAACTTTGCAGTCTCACTGTTTGAATGTACACTTTGTATGCTTTAATTTTGTAGCTTTAACAACTAGGTCTAAGAAGACAGTATGTAATTTATCAACTAGTGATTTCTTACTGCTTTTTTTTTTCTGAGATTCTGTATTGTTTCTACCCCTTTTTCTGTTTTGCTTTTTTTTCTCTCTCTCTCTCTTTAAATAAAAATAAATAAATAAATAAATAAAAATAGAAATGAGAATAATGGTTACCAGAGGCTGGGAAGGGGATGGTAGAGAGGATGGAGAGAGGATGGTTAATGGTCATGGGGTGCAACTGGACAGAAGTAATAACTTCTAATGTTCCATAGCACAGCAGCATAAGTACAACTGACAATTAATTGTATATTTCACAATAGCCAATAAAGAGGATTTTAAATGTTCACAACACAAAGAAATGATAAATGTTGGAGGTACTGTTTATGCCAGTTACCCTGGTATGATCATTGTAAGTTTTTTACATATATTCAAATGTCCTACTTATCTAATAAATATGCACAATTATTTTATATCAATTAAAATTCAATACATAAGAAAGATCTTACAAACAGTGGTACCTATGTTCCATGACACAGTAACAAGATAGCTATGTGCTGCATAATGACATTTCATTAAACTATAGATCACATATATGACAGTGACCCCATGAGATGATACACAAGTAATTACCACTGCATGACAAGTGCCTATGGTAGTCGGCATAGTTAACTTGCTATGGCCATATGCTGTAACATACAGCCTATGTGTGTAGCAAGCTATATCATGTGGGTTTGTATAATGACGTTCTCACAATGACAGAATTGTCTAATGATGCATTTCTTGGAACACATCCTTATTATTAGACTATGTATGAGTATACTAATAATTAACTATATAATTTTATCACATGCCAGGCACTTTTATTTATTATTATTTTCACCCAGGCATTCACCCTCCAGAGTCCATGCTCTTAAACAATGGGTTACATTGATCATTGCAATTACCTTGGTTGGTCCTACATATTCCCGATTTTCTACCCCAGCCCTCTCCAGCATAGTATCCATCACTTCATTCAGTTGGACCACTTCCACTCTTCTATTAGGTTTCCTAAAAGATTAGGGTGGCCAACATGTAAATAGCATTTTAACATCTCCTGCTCAAATGACAAAAAGCATATAAAATGTATAAATAAAATGTATAATTATGAAATATTAACTAATATATTAAAACATTAGACCTGTATCTATTGATCTAGTGGAATATTAGTAATAAGGTGAAAAATAAGTAATAAGTAATTAGTAATAAGCAATAAGGTGAAAAAATAAGAAAACACGTAAACAGTATGATCCCTTTCTTTTTCAAAGAAAATAAGAGTCTGATTTGATGATTTAACAGATGCTGAAATTTGTAGGCTGGAAATGCTTTTTGGAGCTGTTTTTTCTATTCAATTAAGTCGAGTATTGCTGATTTCTTTTTAAAAGAAAATAAGAGTCTATATGACTATTATGTAAGATGGTAGGACCATATAAAAAACACTGTGGAGAGATAAACACTCAATGTGAGAAAAGAAAATAGACAAAGGAAAGAAGACAGCAGCAAGATAGAGAAATACTAATTGTTAAATGTAGCCTATAAAAGTGTTTCATAGTATTTAAATACTACTTATATTTATGTAGATTTGAATATGCAATTGGACATATGAAAACAACAAATTAGATAACAGAACTGTAAAAAATAATTGTTTTGGATTCTTGCTATAATTTTGTTTAATAAAATATCAAAAAAAGAATACACATGTACATCATCATTCTTTCTAAGAAACACAATAAAATAAACCATACTTACATGGATGGAAAGAGCAATAGCCTGTTTTCACTATCGGTGAGAAGAGTAGTATATTTGCTACAATAAATAAGACAAGCGCATGTTAAACAATTTCTACAATGAAAGTTACAGAACTCTGAAGAAACAAATTGGAGATATTAAAAAATGAAAAGACATTCCTTGTTCTTGCATCAGAACTAATATCATGAAAATGGCATGATTATCAAAAGCTATCTATAGATTTAATCCAAACCCTATTAAAACACCAACATTTTTGTAGTTTTACAGAAAATTCTATAGCTTTACAGTACTAGAAAAAAATAAGCCTAAAGTTCATGTGGAATAAGAAATTCAAAATAGCAAAGCAACTCTGAACAAAAAGAGCAAAGCTAGAGGCACTAAAATACCAGATTTCAAATTATATACAAAGTTTTAGTAACAAAAACAACATTGTACTGGCACAAAAACAGACATGCAGACCAATGGACTAGAAAAAACAGAAAATACAGAAACAGTACTATGTGCCTATAGCCATCTGATTTTTCACAAAGGGACCAAAAACATATGTTGGAGAAAAAACAGCCTCTTTAACAAATAGTGCTGGGAAAAGTGGATATCCATGTATAGAAGATTGAAACTAGTACCATTCTCCACTACCCAGAATCAGTACTCCCTGGGAAATTAATCCCCACCTCTCACCCTGTTTTAAAATCAAATCCAAATGTAGCAAAGGCCTAGAGATGAAAATGGAAACTTTGAAGCTGCTGGAAGATAACACAGGGGAAACACTTGATGCTACCAGCATAGGCGATGACTTCTGGAATAGAATTCCAATAGCATAAGATAATACCAAGAATCATTAAATGACACCAAATTAAAAAGTTTCTCCACAGCAAAGGAAACAGATAAAGAGACAATCTACAGAATGAGAGAAAATTTTTGCTAGCTACTCTTCTAACAAAGGATTAATATCAAGAATATATAAAGCCCCCCAAAACAAATGACTTGATCAAAAAAAGGGGCAAATGAATTGAATAGGCACATCTCAAAAAAAGTAAAAATGGTTTATGAAGTATAATAAATACATTAAAAATTCAGTATCTTTAGCCATTAGGGAAATATACATCAAAACAACTTTGAGATTTCATCTTATCCCAATCAGCATGGCTGTAACTAGAACACACACACACACACACACACACACAAAACCAAGACAATGAATGCACATCAGGAGAAAAAAGAACCCTCCTGTATTGTTAGTGAGAATGTAAATTAGTACAGCTAATAAGGCTATTAGTATGGAAATTCCTGAAAATAACTACAAATAAGAAAATCATTTGATAAATCGGACACACATGTGTAACTACCACTTTGTTTCTCTAGTGTGAGAAACTGAAAGTGTAAATAAGAACCAAAATTCATCATAGTTTTTGGGAAATGAGAGGAAAATGTTCAAATGGGAAGGAGAACTAGGGAGGGGGGAGGGGGAAAGGAAGGAATGGATAAGGGAAAAAATGATGAGAAAAGGAGGAAAACATAGGAACAAAGCTTTCATATATAAGGAGAGGAAGAAGGGTTGAAGGGAGGGTAGGAGAATAGGGGAAAAAAATCATGTAGAGATACAAATTCCCTATGATGAACATGATCATTACGTATACCTAAAATGGACAGATAAACTTAATTAATTTTAACAAAAGAAACAGCATTTGACCCAGCATTACCTTTTCTGGGTATGTTTGGAAAGAATTAAACACATAATACTATAGTGATACATGCATACACATGTTTACAATGGCACAATTCACAATAGCTAAGTGCCACAAAAAGCCTAGATGCCTATGAACAGATGAGTGCATGTAGAAAATGTAGTATATATACACAATGGAATATTATTTGGACACAAATAAAGATGAAATCAAGTCATTTGCAGAAAATGGATGGAACTTGAGACCATTGTCTTAATAATCCAGGTGCAGAAAATTAAATATTACATGCTTTGTCTTGTATGAGAAACCTAAAATATAAATAAGCAAACTAGGGCTGGGTATAGGGGTGCATCCGTGTAATTCTGTAGTTGGGAGATTGCTCCCAGTAGGGGGACTGCCATGAATTTGAGGCCAGCATGGGCTACATAGTGAAGCCCTATCTCTTAAACAAAAAAACAAACAAACAAAGTAATAAAGGAGAGATGACAGGAAACTCTTGGAATGGGGAAGGGGACAGAGGAGGAGGGAGGAAAGGGACTGAAAATCAACCTGCTATTATATGCATATACCAGTTCCTAAAAAACAAACATATTACAAATATACACTAATTTTAAAAATTGCTAAATAAAGATGACATTTTAAAATGTCACATAGTTCAAGAGCTATTAAAAAATCATTAAATATAACAGAAATCTATGAGCCTAGATGATAAACTGCCAACTAATAAATACAGAAAAAATGATGTAGCTTTAAAAAGTCATCCATCAGGAAGCCAAGGCAGGAGAATTGTTGCAAGTTCAAGACCAGCCTGGGCTAAAAAGAGAGTTCAAGGGCAACTTGAACTGCACAGTGAAAAAAAAAAAGGGTCATCCAAAGATCTATAATTAGTGGGTTCCAGGAAATACACATTGAATTATTTGGTGGTACGAGGATATGATGTCTCAAATTTACTATTACTTTTAAATTCATACATGAATGTGTGTATGTAAAAGCAAATTAGGCCAAATATAATAAACACTCAGTGAATCAGGAAAAAAGGTATATGAAAGTTCCTTGTCCTGTTCTTACAACTTTTTCATAAGAATGGAATTAAGAAAGTTACCCTAAATAATGAGTTCCATTTAGTTGCCTTTGGCCAATTACTAAGGAAATACTACATAACATACATATTACATAACAGCTAAGGAGTGACAGTTTCTAGATGCTTTATTATAAAACCTCAGTCCAAAATTCTAGTTGTTTTATAGCTGGATGTGGTGGCACATGCCCAATTCCAACACTCAGGAGACTGACTCAGAAGGATTGCCAGAAGCTCAAGGCCATGCGGTGAGTTCAAGGTCAACCTAAACTACATAGTAAGATCCTGTCTCAAAAAGTAAAAACAAACAAAAAACAAAGTTGTATCTTTTAAAACTATGAAACATTCAAATGTTGTCTCAGAAAAATAAAACCAAGATCTCATTTTCAATCCCATAACCAGGTAATCAAAGAAAAGGAGATGACAAGTCCTAGTCTGAGATTCTCAGAGTGCTTCTGTCCCTTGTCTTCATGGTCATAAGTATGGTACAAGCTGTATTTAAAGGCACAGTGGAGCACTGAGAACAAAGTTCCACATTTTAAAATTTAAACTTAAATGGCAGAAAGAACTAGAGAACAATTTAATTAGTTTAACACTAAAATCCAAAACTGCACAGTCTTCATTAAGAGAATTTTTTAAAAATTTCTCTCCGATTGTATTAGGGCAGCTACATTTCCCCATTACACTAGGATACAAGTGCATGGCTCTCAGGCTCTTCCATGTGTGTGAAGGAGAAAACAGTTCAGCATATCAGGTATTCAATATATGTCATATACTCACTCATCGTAGCACTCCAAACCCAAAACTCCTGTACTTGACACAATATGAAATTCTTCAGGAATTAAAGTGTCTGTTAACCTCTTTGGCTTAAAAAATGAAAAAAGAAAAAGACAAATATATTAATAAATGAAAAAGTTGAGTTGTACAAATCCTAATTCCTACCCCAAAGTGATAGTATTTATTTTTCTTTTAGTATGTGTGTGATACGTAATGAATACATTCCTCTTGGAGAGCTGGCACATGACTATATCACATCTCAATGCTTTTTACCTTCCCGTCCCTTCCCCTGCCACTTCCTCCCTCCATCTCTACATCACCTTCTTATTTGCAAAAGGTCTATCTCCTTGTTTCCTGTAAACTATCATTTATTTACTCTTTTAATTATTTATACTTTGGGTTCTACATATAAGAAAAACCATATGTGCCAGGTATGGTGACACAAGCCTATAATCCCAGCACATGGGAGGCTGAGGCAGGAGGATTGATTCAAGTTCAAGGTCATCCTGGGCTACAAAGTAAGATCAAGGCCAGCCGGAACTGCATAGCGATACCCTGTCTCAAAAAGACAAAAATAAAGTAAACATGAATTTGAGAACAAGTTTACTTCTAGCATAATCATCCCTCAGTATCTGAAGAATGTCCAGATACCAAAAATCTGCAATGTTCAAGGCCACTAAATAAAATGGTGCAGTCTTTGCATATAACCTATGGACATCCTCTCATTTATTTAAATCACCCCTGGACTATTTATAATACCAATATAATGTAAATGCTATAAAATTTTAATGCTGAACTGTTGAGGAAATGACAAGAAAAATATCTATACAGATTCACTACAGATGCAATTTTTTTCAAATATTTCCCATTTGTAGTTGGTTGCATATGCAAATGAGGAACTCTCAGATACAGAGGATCAAGTATATTAGAAAATTCATTATTTAGGCTAAACATGGGGGCACATGTCTGTAATCCCAGGACTTGGAAGACTGAGGCAGGAGCATCATTGCAAGCTCAAAACTAGCCTGGACTACATAGTGAGTTCAAGGACAGTCCAAACTACATAGTAAGATCTCATCTCCAAAAAAAAACCAAAAAAAGCAAAAATAAATTAATTTTGTTTAATTTAGTAAAAAAACTAAAATTCAGTTTAGCAAGTTAGCAATAAGAATTCTACAACTTTGTGGATTTCTGGAAGGAAAAATCTAGTCTTCTACACTGTACAAAGTGGTAACTGCAGTTTGGAAGACAGCTTAAGATGTTTTTGAACTTTTCCCACTGAATAGCTTTTTAAGAAAGACAGATAAGCAATGCAGGCTGTTTTATGGTATAATATTACTTTATGCATGGGGGAAGTCATTTACCAAGTGGGGAGGAGAAGAGGAGATTATCAAATGCTTTACCTTATGAGGCATGATGACACCATCATGTTTATCATGATCACCTCTGGATTGTAATGAGTGGCCTGAATGTGGGGGACAAACGACATTCTCTCTAATCTCCCCTTTTACAGATTTAACATCATACAAAAAAGAAATATCCCTGAAAATAGAAAACATATATTTAAAGAAATAAATTTTCATTCTATTAAATAAGAGTAAGTGAAATCCACACCTATTCTAGTGAGTAGAGTGGACATTTATGTCAGCAAAACCAATTTCCTTACCTCATACTTTACTAAGAAGACTGGAGCATTAGACATAAGTTTCTCTAACATGTTTCCTCTGCCTGAAATCTCATTCACATCACAAATTCTTTCTTTTGATCATGGGCTAAGATAAATTCTCTTTTCTATGGTTATTCCTTCCTCTTGACTCCATCTTTGCCTACATCATTGAGTATGCTAGACTATCAATCATAATTTCTGTGTCTTTCCCACTCCATTGGAACATTCTTGTTGGTCTATAATCAGTCTTTTCCCCAACTCAAAATCTTTGCTTTACCATACACTGCTATCATTTTATCATGATTGGCCTATCATCTATCTATCTATCTATCTATCTATCTATCTATCTATCTATCTATCTATCTGCTACCATCCTTCAATTTGTTTATCAAACTTCCATACAATCTGATTTCTACCCACTCCTCTATCCTAAAGCCATTCTCCAGAAAGTTCAGGATTATTTGCCACTGGAAATTCAAATCATCTCTCATTAGTTGTTTTCCACTACATTTTTCTGGTATATTTTCCAAGAGTGATCACCTCTCTGTTTCAATCAGACACTCCTGGTTTTTTGTCTTAACTATTCCTTCTTACACTTCTCTGGGTCTTCCTGCTACTAAACGGAAATGCTCCACAAATTTGTGGCCTTCTACCTTTTCCCTGTACATTTTCTCCCTTGGCAATGTCATCAAATCTCACCTTATCCCAGCTCTTAATTCCAGGGACAACTCAGTTCTTCCATTCTATCTTTTCATCCTCTTGTATTCACTAATTCTGTCAATTAGTACTATCCTTGCCTCATGCACATCTTGCTAGAATCTATTTTTGAGCCTTCCCATCTTTTAAAAATTTTTTTGAAAACTTATTTTTTTGAAAAGAATAAACCCAAATGAGAAAAAAAAGGGGTCATTCAAAAAAAAAAGGATGGATTTAAAACCACAATACAAGGTGACCTACAATGTTTACCATGATGTCTCTTGTTATCTTCAATAGAATTGCCCATATCATCAGGTACAATAAAAATGAACATAACAGTACAGAACAAAATCAATAAAAAAAAAACATTGGAGACATTATAGGACTTCAAAAGAGGGTAATAGTCAAACCAGTATGGGTATCATAGTGAATCTTATTGTCTTCAGAGTAGTTGCCTATACTCTCAGACTTGATACTCCCAAACATAACAGATTCAAATAAAATCAGTAGAGACAAGACAGCAATCAAACAAAATAGATTCAAATAAAATCAGTCAAAACAAGACAGTGAAAGCAATACAGGGCTTCAGGTTAAGTTAATAGGAAATTAAAAATGGTTACCATAGTATATCCTGCTATCTTTAGAATAGCTGTCTATGCCTTCAAATCTAGTAAAGTAGACAAACTAAACAGAGCAAAGAGAACAATATATGGGTTTCAAATCATGATACAAGATTAACAATACCCTCTGCCTTCCCTTTTTTAGACAATTCCTCCCCTTTCACTTTCACAGGGCACACTGTACATTTTGTATCCCACTAACTCCTTTAGTTGTTAGATTAAGAGGCAACCTATTATTTACCTAAGTGGTTCTGAACCTTTTTATCCCTGAGTTTGGTCTCAAGTTGTGTCCATCTACCTATAAGAGCCTCAAGATTTTCCTTCCTGATAGCTGAGTAGTTCTCCATTATATAAAAGTGTTACATCTTTCCAACCTATCTTCAGCTGATGGGTGAGCTACCCCTACTTTTTCTGGTTCCCTGTCACATAGAGCATTATTTTTTCATCTTTGACTTTCAGTCCATAAACCCTCTTTCAGGTTAATTATATTTCTTATATAGAGCATCTTGATGGACCCTATCTCCTGATCCAATCTGCCTGTGTTTCTTTTATTAGTGTATCAAGGCTATCCATGTTAGCAATTATGGCCAACCTTCTCTGCCCCATATCTGCCATGCTATTTTTCTGCCACTGGTTTTCTACTTTTCATTCCAATGTCTGACCCATTCAGTGAGCTCTTCCTGCTGCTCTTTCTGAAACCATGGTCTTTTTTCTCTCTCTCTAGAATGTCCTTCAGTATTTTTTGTAGGGTTGGATTGGTGGTCATGAACTCCCCCAGTTCCTCTTTGTCATGGAAACATCTTGTTTCTCCATTAATTTTTGAGAGATAGTTTTGCAGGGTACATCAATCTGGGTTGGAGGTTATTTTCTTTCAGGGCTTGGAATACTTCCCTCCAAGCTCTTCTTGATGTGATGGTTTGTGTCAAGGAGTCTGTTGTGATTCTGATGGGCTTTCTTTTATAGGTGATCTGTTTCTTTTCTCTGACAGCTTTTCATATTCTGTTCTTGTGTTGAATTTCTGGGATCTTGATTATTATATGTCTGGGTGTAGATCTATTTTGGTTATAGATGACTGCAGTTCTGTATGCAGTTCTGTATGCCTCATATATCTGAATATCATTTCCTTTTCCTATGCTTGGGAACTTTTAATTATTTCTGTAAATAGCCTTTGTATTTCATTTGTGTTTACCCCTGCTTCTTCACTCACATTTTTTTATTCTGAAGTTATAGATCCTCTTGTCATCTTCTAGCCTTTATATTGTTACTTCCTGGTTCCTTGTTATTTTTAAGAGATCTTTCCTTTCATGATCACACATTGCAAACTTGTCTTCAAGGCTTGATAGTCTATCTTTAGTTTCTCTCAAGCAGTTTTGCCAGCTTTCAATGGAGTTTTTAATGTCCTGGTAATCTCTTTCAATCTGTTTCATGTATTTTAAATTTTTTTATATTCTTCATTGAAGGTTTCCCTCCTTTTTCTATGCTCCTCTATTCTTCCATATGTGTCTTCTTGAGAGGTGCTTAGCATTTCTTTATTTTTCTTATATCTTCCTTTACTTGTATTATTTCTATTTTAAGTTCTTTTATACTTTCACAAAGTTGTTTCTTTATGTCAGATGCTATTGATTCAGAAACTGCAGATGTGCAACTCCTGATCTCTTCTGTGTTTACCTCTCCTGGGCCAGTACTGCTTGGGTTGGAGGCTAGAGACTGCCTTTTGTTTCTTCCCCTTGTCATGTTCTTGGTTTCTTCCAGACAAGTGTATAGTGGGGTCCCTGGCCCTTCCTGTATTGGTTATAATTACTCTGAAGCATGCTGGCTAGGGATTGCTGCTTTTCCCAATCTGCTGGTGACTACTGGAGTATCAGCAGGGGCGGGGCAGGCTGGCCCCTCCCTTCTGAGCTTGTTACCCACTGGGAGTCTTCATCACGTTAGTATGTGCCTTGCTGTTGGCTGGTTAGAGATAGCTTTGGAGAAAAACCTCAGCCTTGGCTATTGGATCATGCACGGGGGTGGGACTCAGTCCAAGCTATTCTCACCACTCTACTCTGCACTAAGAGTGACTGAATGAATCTGGCTGCAGTTCTGGTTCTGGGCTTATCCAGCCTGACTCCAAAATGGCACCCAGCCAATCACTCACTCCTGCAGGAGGACTAAGTTTCCCACACTCACTGTGAGCTAGTGCATACCCCAATCCGCCACTCCCCTCCATGACCGTGTCTTCCCGCCAAGGCCCTTGGGCTTGCCAACCCCCAACTTCACCATGACTGTGTGTCTCCAGATTTTAGGCACTTCACACACAGTGGGACGGGCTCTGGTGAGAGCACATCTGGCTGCCACCTTCTGTCCAAGTTTTTCTTTTCTTTTTCTTTTTTTTCACTTTTGTTTCTTCCTAGGTCAAGAGGATCCATCTCTTCCTTCTGTTCTTCTCCAGAATGCTATACTTCAGCATCTGGGCTATTTCTCTCAGAGAGGCTTTCTACTTTGCTGCTTATTGTTCTACCATCTTCCCAGCTCCTGGGGACCACAGAGGCCCTGGTGTCCAAGGCATGAGCAGCAGTGGCAGCAGCAGCTCAGCCAGAAGCAGGAGGCACTGAAGAACTGCCAGATCTCTGCCCCATGAGGAAGCAAACTATGGCAGCGCGTGGTGGCAACAGCACTGGGCAGCACTCACCTGTACCCTCACGTGCCTCAGCTGATCCCTCATTGCAGGCTTGGCCTTTTAAAAACTTTTATTAGTACATATATGTCATACATATAGATCACATTCCTCATAGGGAATTTATACCTGTATGTAATGTTTCCTGATTCTTCATTTTTCCCATTCCTCTCCCTTCCCTTTGAACTTTCCTTCCCTCCCCATTAACAAAACTTTCATTTCTTTTTCCTTCTATTTTTTCTTCCCTTATCGCCTTTCTTCTCTGTTCCATCCTCCCCTCCTTGTTGCCCTTCCTATTTGAACATGTTCTTCCTACTTTCCAATATTTATCCATTATTGGGTCTCTCTCATGAGAGAAACAATGTGATATTTAAATTTGTGTGTCTGATTTATTTCATGAAAGATATGATCTTAAGATTCATCCCTTTTCCTACAAATGACTCCAACTTATCCTTTATGGCAGTGTAGTATTTTATTGTATATAAATGCCTCATTTTCTTTATCCATTCTTCTATTGATGGACATTTGGGCTGTCTTTAAGATTTAGGTATTATAAATTGTACTGCTAACAACATTGGTATGCATATACCATTGTATTATGAGGTTTTTAACTTTTTTAAGGAAGATACTCAGGAAGGGAACAGCTGGGTCAAGTGGGTCTTATAGTTTTAGTTTTTTGAGGAATATTTCCATACTGCTTTTCCATAGTGTTTGTACCAGATTATATTCCTACCAGCAAAGAAGGGCTTCTTTTTCCCCTCAGTCTCACCAGCATTTGTTATTGTTTGATTTCCTGTTGATAGCCATTATTCCTGAGATAAGATGAAATCTCAGTGTTGTTTCAGTTTGCATCTCTCAACGACCACTAACGTTGAGCATTTTTTCATATATTTGTTTGCTGTTTGTATGTCATCATCTGAGAAGTATCTATTTATTTCAGATACCCATTTCTGCACTGGGTCTTTAATTTGGTGGGTTAAATTTTTTGAGTTCTTTATATATACTAGATGTTAGTCCTTTAAGGGACAGCTGGCAAAAAATTTTTCCCACTCTGTGAGTAGTCTCTTCATTCTGTTGGGGGTTTCTTTCACTGTGCAAAAGCTTTTTAATTTGATGTGGTCTCAGTTGTTGGTTCTTTGTAACATTTCCTGTGGGACTGGGGTTTTGTTCATAAAACTTTTGTCTATAACTATGTCTTCAAAAGGTTTTTTTTGTCTTTTTGAGACAGGGTCTCACCATGAAGTTCAGACTGGCCTTGAACTAACTTTGTAGCCCAGGCTGGTCTTGAACTTTTAACAATTCTCTTGCCTCAGTCTCCCGAGTGCTGGGATTACAGGTGTGAGCCACCATGCCTGGCTAAGAGTTTATCTCTTCTATCTTCCAAAGCATTGTTTCTGTATTAATATTTAGATCTTTGATCCATTTTTATTTTAGTTCACTGCATTGTGAGATATGGGTCTAGATTCAACCTTTTTAGCATGTAGAAAGACTGTTTTTTCCAGCACCATTTATTAAAGAGGATATCAGTCTTCCAATGGAAGTATTTGGCCCCTTTGTCAAAGGTAAGGTAGCTGAGTGTGCTTGGAGTTGTTTCCACACCTTCTGTCCCACTAATGTTCAGGTCTGTTTTTGTGATAGTAACGTGCTGTTTTTATCACAATAGTTTTGTAGTGTAACTTCAAATTGAGGATTATGCCTCCTGCCTTGCCTTTGTTTCTCAAAATTGATTTTGCTATTCTAGATCTCTTCTGTTTCCAAATAAATTTTAGGATTGCTTTCTGTATTTCTCTGAGTTATGTTATTGGCATTTTGATTGTAATTGCATTAAATCTGTACATCAGTTTTGGAAGCCTGATCATTTTGACTATATTGATTCTGTTTATTCAAGAACAGGGAATATCTTTCCATTTTCAGCTATTCTCTTCAATCTCCTTTTTCAGAGTACTGTAGTTTTCAGCGTATAGGTCTTTTACTTCCCTCACTAGGTTGATTCCTAAATATTTCATTTTTCTTGATACTACTATAAAAGGTGCTGTTTCCCCAATTTCTTCTCTCAGTGACTTTGTTATTCATGCACATAAATTCTACTGATTTTCAAATGCTGATTTTGTATCCTGCTGTGCTGCCAAATTTAGTTATTAATTCTAGGAGTACTTTGGTGGCATTTTTGGGTCTTCTATGTAGAGTATCATGTCATTACCAACTAATGATAATCTCTTCCTTTCCCATTCTTAATTCTTCTCATTTATTTCTCTTGTTTAACTCTTCTCTAATGTTTCCAGAATTATATTGAGTAGGAGGGGTGATAGGGGTGTCCTTGACTTGCTCCTGATTTTAGGTAAAAGCTTTCAGGTTTTTTTTTATTTATTCTGGCTGTTGGTTTGTCACAGATGGCTATTATCAGATTGAGAGAAAGACTTTCTGTTACAACTCTCTGTAGAGTTTTTATCATGAATGTATGTTGAACTTTGTCAAATGCTTTTTCTGAATCTATTGTGATGATCATGTTTTTGTCCTTGGTTCTGTTAATATGGTATATTACATTTACTAATGTGCATATGTTGAACCATTCATGCATCCTTGGGATAATCTTCTTGATGATTTTCTACATTTTATTTGTCAATATCTTGTGCTCAGGTGCTATGCTGCTGAGCTATATACCTGGTTCTGTTTTGGTTTTGTCAAGAGACTTATTCATCTGTTTTGTTACTTCTGCTGCTACTGCTTCATAAAATTCAGCTGGGTGGCTTTTGATTTCTTCCACCTCAATATCTGCTTGATTTGCCTTGGGTGAATTGGGGATTTTAAGTTGTATCTTGCTTCCATATTTTCTCATTTTCTTTCTTTCTTTCTCTCTCTCTCTTTCTTTCTTGTTTGTTTTTGTTTTGTTTTCTGTTTTGAAGTAAGGTGAATAGTTAAGCAGAAGTGAAAAAAGAAAATCATAACAGGAAACTAATGCAAACTAATTCTTGACTTATTGACAAGAATAAGTCAATACCTCTCAGAAATAATGCTCAATATGCATGGTCTCAATTCCCCAAATGAAAAACACAAGTTGTCAGAATGGATCAAGAAAAAAAAAGATATGTTGTATACTAGAAATGTATTTAATCCAAGAAGAAATTCATAGACTAAAAGTCAAAGGATCAAAAACAATATTCCATGCAATGAGAACTCCAAAACATGGAGGAGTAGCTACCCTATTTTCAGACAAAGTGAGCTTCAAGCCAAAACTAGTCAGAAGAGGCAAAGAAGGTCATTAAACACTAGTTAAAGGAACACTTCAATAGGAACAATAAAAATTATAAGTGTATATGCACAAATACCAGTGTACTCAACTTCATAAAACACATACTACTGGACATAAAAAATCAGATAAATATAAACACAGTTATAGTGGGGGACTTCAATACTCTGCTATCACAAATAGACCAACTAGACAAAAAAATCAACAAAGAAATATCAGAGTTGACCCAAACCTTTGAACAAATGGACTTTAATAGATGTATACAAAGTGCTGCATCTAATTGCAACATAATATACATTCTTCTCAACAGCACATGGAACTTTCTCCAAAATAGATCACGTTAGTCCATAAAACCTGCTTAAGTAAATGCAAATGAATCTAAATTATACTGTACAGATGATCACATCATAGCACAATTAAAAAAGTGGCAAAAGAAAACAAAAAAATTATGTAAGAAAATTTAAAATGCATTCTTGAATAATCATTGGCTCATAGAAGAAATTAGTTCTTACAAAGGATAACATACCAGAACAACATACCTGAACTTATACAATGAATGTAGTCTGAAAAGAGACATGTATAGTTGTGAATAACCATATCACAAAAACAGAGTAAGTCCAAATTAATATCTAATAGCATTAGGTATTAATTATTATTAGGTGGATTCTCCTGAGAATCTAACATGCCAGGACTTGGGGGACTCACCCAGAAAGCAAAGATCCAGCCTTCCTGGTAAGCAGCACAAGCCTACTTTTGTGGGCTGAGAATCAACCACTACCACCGGCCACCCCGCTCCATTAACAACTGGATGGTTCTGAGGACAGCCTGAGTTGATAGCAACTAAAGCACATAAAGAGACTAAATGCTTATATTGCTTGGTTGATTATGCAGGTCTGGGGCCAGTGGTCTGAGCATCTCTCTGAAGAATGACGTATGCAATATTTGGTACCAGGGTACCAAACTTATATTTGGTACTGGGGATCAAACTCACGACCTTGCGCTTGCCAGGCAGGCACTTGTACGACACTATGTAATATAGCAAATATTGGGGATTTCACTCTATCTTGTCTTTGAAGTTCAATACTGTTTTCACTGTTTTGCTTTGTTCTGATTAATTGTTTTGCCTTATTCAATATTCTGTTTTGACTGGTTTTATTATGTTTTGTTTTTGGTTTGATTTTTGCTCTACCTAAAGGAATGCACAACTATTGTGAAGATAACAAGATATACTATGGTAGTTATTTTTTCCTGGTATCCTGCTCTGAAGTTCTGTACCAATTTTGCTGCATTGTCTTGATTGGCTTTGCTCTGTCTTGCTTTGTTATATTTTACTACCTTTAAAATTAAAAAAAAAAAAGCATAGAAAAACAAGAACAATCCAAATCCAAAGCTTATACAAATAAGGAATGTATAAAGATCAGAGCAGAAATTAATGAAATTGAGATTAAACATAAAGAATCAATAAATTGAAGGTATTTCTTTGAAAGAATAAGCAAAATAGACAAATCCTTTGCCAATCCCACCATAAAAAGGAAAGTAAAGACACATACCAATGCAATCAGAAAAGATGAAATCACAATAGACACCACTGAAATTCAGAACATTATTAGTAATTATTTTGAAAATCTGTATTCCAGGAAACTAGAGAGTCTAGAAAAAATAGCTAAATTCCTAGAGACATATGAATTACCAAAACTGGGCCAAGAAAATAGAAAAACCATGAATTATCCAATCACAGACAATGAAATTGTGGAGTAATTAACCTACTAACTAAGAAAAACTCAAGAATCAATAGATTCACTATGGAATTCTATATGTACTTCAGAAATGATCTAATGCCAGTACTTCTCAAATGCTGTAATGAAATTCAAAGGGAAAGTGTAGTCATTCCTGGAAGCTAGTATTATCCTTATTCCAAAACCAGAAAAGGATCCAACCAAAAAAAAGAGGACTATTTGTCAATCTCTTTAATAAATATAGCCACAAAAGTCCCCAACAAGATACTGGCAAAGAGAATTCAATGTGTCGTGAAAAAACTATACATCATGACATCACAACCAAGTAAGCTTTATCCCAGGTATGAAGAGATGGTCAAAATATACAAATCAATAAATATAATACACATAGAAATTGAAGCAAGGACAAAAATCATGGTCATCTCAATAGATGCAGAAAGTCTTTGACAAAATCCAACATCCCTCATGATTAAAAAAAAAAAGAAGAAGAAAACAGAGATAAAAGGACCTTAGTGCAATCTAGTAAAAGCCATTTAGGAAAAATCTACTACTAACGTCATATTAAATGAGAAAAGCTAAAAGTTTTCCTGATACAATCGGAACAAGACAAAAATGCTCACTATTATTACACCTCTTCAATGTAATACTCAACAGAATAATCAGGCAAGAAAAATAAATAAAAAGAGTATGCATAGGAAATAAAACAGTCAAATTATCATTATTTGCAGACAAGATCTTCTACATACAAGACCCAAAAAGTCCACCAGAAAAGTCTTAGAATTACTAACTAAATTCAGTAACATAGCAATATACAAAGTCAGTACGCAAAAACTGTCAGGTGTGGTGTCACATCTGTAATCTCAGCACTTGGGAGGTTGAGGCTGGAAGATTGTTGCAAGTTCGAGACCAGCCTGGGCTACAAAGTGAGCTCTAGGCCAGCCTGAACTGCATAGTAAGACAGTGTCTCAGAAAGACAACAACAATAATAATAATAATAATAATAATAGCATTCCCATATACCAATAATAAACTCATTAAGAAATTAGAAAATAATACCATTCATGATAGCATCATAAAAATTAAATATTCAGAAATTAATATAACAAAGAAAGATTTCTATAGTGAAAACTACAGTATTATGAAGCAGGACATTGAAGAGGAAATCAGAAAATGAAAAGATGGCCCTGTTCTCAGATATGCAGAACAATATAGTCAAAATGGCCATACTTCCAAAGCTGATATACACATTTAATGCAATCTCCAAGAAAGTACCAATAGGATTCCTCACAGAACTAGAGAAAACAATTCATGGAATACCACTTTTTATCCATCAAATTGGCGATGATAAATTTGATGAAACTCTACATTGGCAAGAAGCAACACACACATATGTTCAGTATTTGTATTCTTTTTTGAATATTGTTTTTTTCACTTAACAGCTTTCTTAGAAATCACTTCATCTCAGTATATAATGAATTTCTTTGGTTGCGTGTTTGTTTTTGCAGTGCTAGTAGTCAAATCCAGGGCTTCAAGTATGTGAGCCAAACATTGTACTATGAGCCACACCCTTCAGCCTTTTTGTTTTTAAACTGGTCACATGAATCCCACTTTACATATATATCATTATTAATTCCCTATTGCTAAATACTATATTGTTTCCCATGTTTTCCTGTTACAAACAACACTAAAATGAACATTTTTGCCAATATGTTATTTCTCACATGACTATATCAGTAGAATAAATTCCTACAGGTGGAACTGCTAGATTAAACAAGGTCTATTTGTAATTTTGATAGATTTAACCAAATTTCTTTAGATTAAAAGTGCTTCATTTTCCCTTCCTTATCTTGAATTCAATATTTATCATTTCAATGTGTAGTTTTATGTTTACTACAAAAAAATAATTCCAAGGAATATGTAGTACAATTTTGAACATTTTAAAATCATAAGTGGTATTACACCAAATTACCTACAGTTTGCATTGTCTGCCTATTGCCATTTTTTATGTGAATTTTAGGATTAGCTTGTTGAATTGAAATGTTGTGGGAAAATTCCTAAGCCAAGCCAAAAGGAGACTCTTTACCCTAAAGAGCTAAGGCAGCATTTAATCTTTATGCTGGTGGATTGTTGTGGGATAATTCCACAAAGGCAACACCCCTGGGTTTACAGAGAGCTTAATTAATTAATTAATTAATTCTTTTTGGTACCAAGGATTGAACTCACAATCTTGCGTTTGTCAGGCAGGTGCTTATACTGCTAAGCCAAATCCCCAGCCCCAGAGAACTTAATTTATATAGAATTTAGAAGCAGGAGATACAAAGCAAGTGATAAAATGTTACATAATTGGTTACATGCATTGAGTCATATATTGACAGGCAAGCTAGCCTTTAACAGATTTGTTGAAACAAAGCAGTTATCATAATATAGAAACACTCTGGGCACAAAGGGAGGAGGGGCCTTACAGCGTGAGCATATCTAAAGGCAATACAATAATATGGATACATTCCTGGGCATGGGCTCTTACAGGGTGTCCTTGACTAGCCCAGGGTGCCTTAAGGTATAGACAATTACTCTCAGTGCCATCAGAGCTATATAGCTGGGCTTTAGACACTGTCAGGGTCAATTGAATTCAGCAGAAACAGCAGAACAGAAACTTGATCAGAGACTTCTAACTGATCAAGAAATACCTATAAGTTTGCTATTTTATAAGTATGTTCTTACATTATAATTGTGCCCATACACCATGACAAATCTTGTTGGAATTACACTGAAGTGAAATTACACTGGATTTATAGATTAATTTGGAAATATTGAGATCTTACATAGCTTATACTTTGTGTTTGTGACTATGGTACATTTCTTACTCAGGTCTTGTAAGTCTTTTAATAAATTTACATAATTTTCTCAATAAAGGTCATATGGCTTTTGATAGATCTTTCCCTATGCACATTTCAAGATACCTAGATGTACTGGTTTTTGCTACTGTAATGAGATCTTTTACTGACTGAAGATGACTTATGCATGGAAATATGTGTTTATGTTGATCACATATCCGGCAACATTTTAAATTCTCTTTCTGATTAGTACTTTTGTTGAGAACCACAAATTCACAATGGTTAATTTTGCATACTTCCCTCAGGGATAAATGGTGGCTTGGGATTACTCCTTTGATACTTAATTTTTATTAACAGTATCCCTTGGGATTACCCCTTTTGAGATTTCCCATTAAATCTTCAGGGATAGGCCATCCTCCCCCACTCACTAAAGCTAAAACTAGGACCACTAAGATTTTTTTAAAAACACTCTAGGGCAAGATCTTTCTTAGTATAAAATCATTTCCATCCTCTTGAGTCATCCCAAGATTATCCAGTGCCCACTGAGTCATCAACCTGAATCTTCTGCTAGCTCCTGCTATTATGGTACACACCCAATAAATAGTGGCTGGCTTGAGTGTCTTTGTCTCTGCCTATCCTGAGTTACTGACCTCCCAGTCCCTCCTCATGTATTACTAAATTTGTCTCATTTTCTTGTTTCATTCTTTTGTTGTGCCCCTCATACAAGACCCCTGGGGATCTTAGGTCTATGATAACTTTAAATTTCTTGACAAAAATTAGTAAACTTTATAAAATAACTCAAATGTTTATGTGATAAATATCCTTGTAATTACCAATTATATTACAAAATCAAATTTTATCCATTACCCTAGAAGCCTTCCACATGACCCTTTCATAACCTCATTTACTCTTGTCCTGACTTACATCACTCATTTCCATAATTTTCTTTGTAGTTTCATCACCCATTCCCAGAGCACATAGAGACAGGAAAAAGAGAAAGAAAGTTCTATGGAGCTAGAGAAGAAGAAAGGGGTAGGGGGTAGGAGAACAGGAAGAGAGAAAAGAAGGAAGGAAGGAAGGAAGGAAGGAAGGAAGGAAGGAAGGAAGGAAAGAAGGAAAGAAGGAAAGAAGGAAAGAAGGAAAGAAGGAAAGAAGGAAAGAAGGAAAGAAGGAAAGAAGGAAAGAAGGAAAGAAGGAAAGAAGGAAAGAAGGGAAGAAGGAAGGAAGAAAATACAAGTAATACATTAATTAATGGTATGTGCTGTGGACAGATACCTATTCAGCGGGGTACCTTCTTGAAACAGAGTACTGCTGCTTTGGAGCTAGAGCTTCCTTGTGGAGTCAACTCTGCCCGTCCTGGGAGTTTCCCCATAGGCACTGCTTCACACCAGATCCTTTAAACCTTCCAACAACTTTATAAACACTTGATTTTCTTCCTTTAGCATTTTCCTACTTGAAATATGTACAATGATTTTTTGCATTGAACTTTAACAGCTGAGAAAAAGATTCACTTTGTCATTTGTATTTTATTGTTGTGCTTGGGATATTTGGAGACTGCTGGACAAGTTATCTTTTGTTATTATTAGTTGCACATCTACGTATCTCTGACATAACAAGTTAACATGAACTTAGCTTAAGCAACACATATTTATTATCCCAGTTGTGCAGGTCAGAGGTCCAATGAAGGTCTTTCAGGGCTAAATTCCAGGCGCTGACAGGTGCTGTTTTTTTCTGGATGCACTAAGGAAGATCCATTTCTGCGATCATCTGTGCTTAACAGAATTCAGTTCCTTGAAGTTTTAACACAGGTTACTGGGTTTTTTTCTTTTTTGTTTTTTTTGGTTTTGTTTTTTGTTTTGCTTTGTATCAGGGATTGAACTCAGGACCTCAAGCTTGCCAGGCAGGTGCTTATGCAGCTAAGCTAAATCCCCAGCCTGAGATTCCTGTTTTCTAGATAGTTGTCAGGTGAGTTGTCATTAGAACCAGATACTTCTGTCCAATTGTATTGTTTTCTTTCCCCTTTCATCACACTTGGGATTGAACCCAGGACCTTGCACATGCTAGGCAAGAGCTCTACACTGAGCTATAGCCCCAGTCCTTTCTAAATTTCATTTTGAGACACAGTTTTGCTAAATTGCTCAGGCTGGCCTTGAACTTGTGATCACCTTGCTTCAGCTTCTCAAGTAGCTGGGACGATAGGCACATACCATCATGCCCCGCCCAGCTACATTTCTTCATTTGTGTTCCTTTTCCTCCACCTTCAAAGCCAAAAATGGGAGGCTGAGCACCTCTCGTGCTCCAAATCAACTTTCTGCCTCATCTCTCTGGCCCACACGACTGTCTTCCTTTTCTATTTTCAAAGATTCAGGTGATTAGACTGTGCTCATTTTGACAATCCAAAATAATCTCTCCATCTCAAGGTTCTTAACCTTTATCATATGTGCAAAGTCCTCTCTGCCACATGAGGTAGGTAGTCACAACTTCTAGGATTACATTGAGGATACTTTAGTGAGGTCACAGTGACATTATCTGTTTCCTTGATCTTCACATTTTAAAAATTCCCACTCAGAAGTCATTTGACATTAAAACTTTAATGTCAGTTTATTGTTGTTTTCCAAAATAGCTAAATTAATTTTTTCAAAGTACTTCAAACATGTCAGAACTACCAATTAGTACTAGATATAACCATGATCTGAAGGCATAAAACAAAGTACACTACAGCTCCAGGACATAAAAGTTAATAGGCTACCTTTCTGTTTTAGCACTGACACACAGCTGAGTAATAACACATTACACTTAAATACCATACTTTATGGTTTTACAAGTGCTCTTGCATCCACTCTCTCATTTATGCTTTACAGTATCCCTGGAAGGCACACAAAATGGAAAAAGTCTATCATTCCCTTTCTTACAGATGAGAAAAGTAACTTCAGAAAGATAAGATAACCTACCCAAATATGATAACCCTGTCAGATGAAAATGGCATGTAAAAACAAACAAAAAGAAAGTGACATGTACAGAGGGGTACACAGGAAAAAACTCGTGGAT